>CCAG010006073.1:0-36506 GCA_001077435.1 Glossina morsitans morsitans
ATATATATATATGTGCACTTGTCACACACACACACACACACATATATATATATATATATATTATTATTATATATATATATAGATGTATACCTGCGTGTGTGTATGAATATGTTTCCTTTTTTTTGTTTTGTGTACACATGTATACGGTTGCTTTTGTGTATCATTATAGTTTCAATTAATTAAATTATTTATTACAGTTATTCATATTATTATTTGTATTTAAAGTAAATCGTTTCCATTATACACAAGTTTTTCAGTTTTTTTAATTAAATTTTTTCTCGTTTCTTTTTCCTCTACATAACTCTTTAGGATTCAATTTGGAGATTTATACAAGACAACAAAAAAAAAAAGAGAAAAAACAATTTAACGAATTTTGAAAGCATAATAAAACAAAGACTTTTCTCACCGAACTTTCGTAGTAATTCCAATTTCATTTTTTCATTTCGTTATTTCAGTTTTTCTTTTCACTAAAGAGGAAGAAAATTTTTCAAGAATTCATTAAAATCTCTGTAAATTCGGGATATAGTGCCTTAGAGTGTCCGTCGCTCTTATGATTTCTTTATTATTGACATTAATCCGAGATTAGCAAATTTTTAATTGAAGGCAAGTGAAAACACTGTAGCCAGCCACGGTTAGGTGGACCACCCTGCAGTTATCCTTTTTGAGACTTTGAAAATAAAGTGTTACACGAAAATCTTTGAAAGAAGTGGTTCGATCCGAACGCCTTTCAACAGTGTGCCTCCTTGAGCCAAAGCCCGTGTGTGTACTAAATTTCATCAGCATATCTCGAAAACTACGATCTATAGGTTGAACACAAGAAAACAAACTAGGCTGACGGACGGACAAGAATTTTTTTTTTTTCAGTAAGCGATTCTGAATCGATTGCTATAACAAAAAATGGGTCTATCCCAAGTTTATCTAGATATTTGCACGAAGCGGCACAAATTTAAAACATTCTTCTGTTACAAGTGATGTAGAGTATAATCGAAAAATCTTACTTAGTCTACAAAAACCTTACACCTCAAAGATGTAACATTTCTTTTGTTTATAGTTCCGACATCACTTCAATGATTGGTCATATAATAATAAAAAAAATTCAAATTTAGAAGTAACTAGGGGCAAATTATCGGTAGAAGATGAGTTTCTTAATTAAATTGACATTTGCCTAATCAGCGTTAAACTTATGGGTGAGGGGAAATGGGAAAGAGGAAAGGACCGTACTAACCCATTGGCAATAAGATCCGCGAAAAACATTTCAAAAAACATTTCACTGAGAGAGAAGATGTATTTGTCTTGAGTCATCTTTATTAATTACTCATTACTAAGTGGAGTACGTATTTATTCGCAGCAACAGTTCAGCAGAAGAATTACACTGCCATTTCCAAAAAAAAAAAAAAAAAATACTAAAGAAAATACGAATAAGAAAGGAGACGTACTTGCCTTGAGTCGATTTTATTATAACAATATCCGTGGACAACTTAAGCGTGACATTTGATTAGCACATAAAGGAAAATACTTTTTATTTATTTTTATAGGACTTGGGAGCACTTTGCACATAATTTCACGAATGCTCCGCACACATACTGTGCCCAAAAAGAGAAACCTATTCAAGTTTTTCTCTTTTGAGTGCATTTGTTATTCTAAATCCATTTTGTCGCCTTCAAAATAATCCTCGAAATCAAATACTATTCCTTGCTAACAGTTTGGCGGGCGAGAAGGAAGTCATAGCACGCAACACCAGGATGACTGAAGAAAAATGTTAACATTGCCTTGATTTTTGAGCGACTTTGGCGCGATTTTTTCGGCCTCCGGCACACCTTTCACACGATTGATCGGTCAATTCCGGGTCATATGCGTAGATCCAAACCTTATCCCCCGCAATAAAGTGTTCGCTTTCACTTACAGCAAGCCTTTGATAGGGGTCACGATATTCGCAGAGACACAACAAAGAAATATAATCGAAATACAGTCGCACGTTGAAGCGATGGTCAGGGTCAAAAAAACGAAGGCGTTGTTAAAGCAACAATAACTATTTGCGCATCTGTTCTACTGAGAGGATCACAATTGAAAAATATCAGACGTAAAAACTACAAGAAGGAATGTTCGTTATTCTTTTTATAACCACGTCATCAGCCAGTAACAACGAACCTGTGCGATTTTAATGCTTATAAATGACTGCTACTTTTTCTTATTAAGGAATAGAAGTCTACTTAATGCTTCTTATAATAGAATGCTTACGAAAGACTATTTACTGCTTCTTTCGTAGAATACGTGACAGAATATGAAGACAAGAGGCGTATATAAAGGTAGGCTAACGCAAGTCTCGACTATATCCAATGACAATTCCCAACACTGCTCTTTAATTGGCAGTTCAATAACTCATATCATCCCCCGGACTCGTAACCAAATCGCAAGCGCATGATTCCCTTAAAAGGATTGATCTTAGGCTTAGGACTTAGATCAACATGCTGAAGTTGTTTATTCAACTGGGATTTCACTTTTCCCATATAGATAGTTGTTGTTCATCACAACCCATTATACACATATAGGTGTATGTTTAATCTCTAATTACAGCCTTTTATAGACAGCATTTCTCACCTTATTGCTAGTAAACGGCAAAGGCTTACTTTTTAAAACAGACAAATATAGATCATCCGAAATCTAACATCAATTTAGTCATCCCTCATTTCGTTATTGTGACTATTATTGTTATTAACAATAATTTCAGGGATTCTTATCAATAGTGCTTTACAGATGACTAAGGGTAGTCGTAGTCTTTTTAATTCTAAATTGGTTATGTAAATGATACGATTGCGCTTTAAATTAAAGCAGAATAAAGAAAATTTGGAATTACTTTTAAATTGAAAAAAAAAAAAAAAAAATAAAATAAGCATATTTCAATAATAATAATAAACATTAAATAAAAAAAAAGAAAATGTTATCTCCTTATGTATAAAGTAAAATTTATATCTAAATTAAAAATTTTCCGACTTTGGCAGTGAAAATTTTTAGAATGTTGTGTTAAAACGTAAAGCGAAATAAGTAATAAGAAGTCGATGTGAACCGACTACTTGATACCTTACACCGGCGAAATATATTTTTTGCATTTTCTTTAACATTGTACGAGATCATTATTGGAAAAGAAGACTATTTCTGTAATTTTTTTTTCAATTTTACACAATTGTGGGCGTGTTCGTAGACAAATAACACCTATTTTCAAAGTGTAAGAACCATTGCCACAAAATTTCAACTTTCTACTACACTTTTATCGAAGTTATCAACGGACGGAAGCAAGGACACACTTGTGTGAAGTGAGCGGCAAACTCTTGCGCTGTCCAGCAATATAAAGTTACTTTGGCCGAGTAAACAGGGAACGAAGCTATCACTATCTGTATGATTTTTTCAAAACTCTCCCAACCCCAGAAAGCCTTGGATGCCAGACGATTAAACATCTGCAGAAACCGATCATAGAGATGTAAGGCATTATAAAAAAAAAATAAAAAAATTACATATCGAATAATATCTTTGTTAATTTGATATACTTACTCTTACACAAATATATAAATATATATATAAAACATTTTTATACATATGTACACAATGAGGATATAATTACGATTATTGTTAGTTTTCCTTTGCCTAACAGTAGTATCATAATGTAAGTATGCAGGCGTTTTGTGTGTAGCTCATCTCTCAATATTGTTTGTTTATTCACACACAGAGCGATTGAATTAAATGGAAGAATATTTAGCTGCCAGGTTCATATGCCGATCGTGATGAGCTGAGCCCGTTACAGTTGATGCAACCGTTTTGCGTACTCGACCGGAGGAACAAGAATGATGCTGCCGTTGTTCTAATTGTATGCCTGTAGACATTGTCGGTGTTTGAGTAGCCATATTCAAGAGACGGGTATATCTATTGCTTAAATTTTTCGTAGAACTGTTCGTTGCAACCATTACAACTTCTCGTTGCGCTGGCGTTTCAATTGCGGGTACTGATGTTGTTACTAATGATGTTGTTTGATTAATATTAATGGCTGTTGTTGCTGCTCCTGCTTTGTTGTTGCGTTGTTGTTGTTGTTGTTGTTGTTGTTGTTGTATAATTTATGAAATAATAACAACGATAATAATTGGCAAATGATGTAAAATTCTTTTAGTTGTTACTGTTGTTCTTCTTTTCTTGTAGGAAAAAAATTATTATTTTAGAGTTTTGTATGAAAAAATGTTTTTATCTTCATTATCTTTTTGACATTTTCTTTGTTTCACTTTATACAAATACACGCACTCTTACGAAGAAGAAGAAGAAGAAGAACATCTAGATATTATATTATATACATTCATACAAAAAAAAAAAAATTCGGAAATGAATTAAAACATAATGACATTCAAACGCGGGTTAAATTCGTTTTTGTTTTTCTTTTCGGTTTTTTGTTTCTTGCTTTTTTTGGCTTTGTTTTTCTTCTTTTTTTTTTTTTTTGTTTCTTTTGTATATCGTTTGGTCGTTTGTTCAGTATTTATATCTTATCGGTCCTATTATAATTATTCGTATGTGTTGTATATAACAATATCAATAAACAACATTTAGAGTTTCAAGGATTTTGTGTGGTTTATATGCTTCTAAGAGATCTAATTGGAAATTTAAACACACACATTAACTTAGATTGTGAAACAACAAGCAAATCACAATCAATCAATTAATCAATCAATCAATCAATGATGATTCCAAAAAGTATATGTGATGATAATGAATTCACGAACACAATCCTTTCTAAGCTTTTTTTCTTATACTTTTTTGTTTTTGTTTTGTTTTTTCTTTTTTTTTTTGTTTTGCTTTTCATTCGCTTTTTTCTTTTTCTTTTTTTGTTGCTTTTTTTTTTTGTGAACTTATTTCGCTTAAACTGGATTTTATGTAACAGAGATAATGAGCAAGCGAAAGACAGAGAGGGAGAAAGAGAAAGAGATAAAGAGAGAAAACACATCTTTTCACACAGCTAACAACAATTACACATATGTAAGTAGATAACAAAGTATGGCGATTTAACAAATATGGTGATGTCGTGTGTGTCACATACATAAATGCAACAAACATTGTGTACGCATTCGATGGGCATGGGTCATGAGATACATGATATGTATATCATCATCATACCGATCGGCTGATGGGGCAGCTCGCTCCCGTGTTATATGATGCTTTCTCGATTACGTTCCATCTCCTCGGCCTCATGTTCCGGATCGAGGCTTGATGTCGACGATACTCGACATATTTGCATTTCAATTTCAGCCAAACGATTCTCTAGATTCCACTGTTGCTGCGAGAGTTTAGTGTTAAGAGCCTGATTTTCCGATTCCACTGTGTGCAGACGTTCCCTTAAACGTTTAATTTCATCCTCCAAGGCTTCATGTGATCCCAGAAGAGGAGTAGTACCTCCCCCACCACCGCTTGTTGCCGAAGTGCCCGTTCCGTAACATTCTAAATGTATACTAGAGTCACAGATGTTTCCTGACGAAGAAATGAAATCACAAAAGCAAACAGAAAGTATTTACAAGAGAAAAGAGCAACAGTAGGAGCATTTTAACATAATAAGTCCGCTGAAAAAGCTTACTGCTTAATTTCGTCACCATGTTCGTAAAAGAAATTTTAATCGGTCATATTTGGCAGTCACTACGTCGGAAATTCATGGCATAAAACTTTTCACTTGACTCTCGCACTTTGCATGTAAGAACTTGTTGCAAGATCGGACAGATACGAAAGAAATTAAAGATAATTTGCTATTAAAGCCATCAAAGTTGCCATCCAAGAAGCATGTCTTATAGATTAGCGGCGCTTGGTCGTAGCTAATCTATGCTCGGTTGGGAAAAGCACGAAACTTACTAACTACGGGCCCATACATCATAAACTGCGACCATCACATATCTGCCTTTCTTCATTTTTTTCTGACCACCACCGTAATATTGTACAACACGTTAGGGAAAAGAGGCACCTCTTGCTTACTACGCTTCTTTTTTTCTTGTAGCAAAAAGCAAGTAATAAATCGGTGATATTTGTGTTTTCAGAGCGGTCTTCCGATTACCTTGAGATGGGGTCTTACGTGTCATTGATTTGTGCTTACTGATTACTGCAATTATTTATGTCGGTCTGTGAAAGGTGTTGTAAAGGTGATGTAAAGAGGACTTTATCTAGCTGCGTATTCTACTTATGGCCAGTCGTCAAAATCGGTGCAACGTTTCCTCAAGTTCTGTCAAAGAAGGCAATTCCACCAATAAAAGCCGAGTTATTATGTTGCAAGTGAGAGTGCGTTTGTTGAGTCAATGCAAACATTAAAAAACTCGAAATAACACAATTAACGAAATTATACGCTATACTGTAGCAAACTCCACAAGTGATATATCATACGGCCTGGAAGAGCAACCGGACAAACCTAAACTTGGCAAGAATAATTTGCTGGAATTTATCAGAGACTAGAAATCATTAGCCATTAATTTATCGTACTTTGAGCGAATATTTTGCTAGTGGTCATCAACGTACTTTCGAATTTGACGATTTGACATACAAGTCCATCATGAAACTTACACTTTACCCACAATTACTCCCTGTATTGGGACAGTTAGGAATCCTTTGATGCCAAAAAATGCTTTCATCTATGCCCACATGGGGTCCATCTAAAAGATTTGCATGAACATTTTCAAGGGTGTCTCAGTGAAATAATAAGTGGCTCATCTTGTAAAGGTCTTCTTTACTTCTGGATAGCGTCTATTATTTATAATGTAGCAATTCACAAGCTAGAAGAGACTTCCTGATCAACCAGACCAGATTATATCCTGTATATATTAACTTAGCATTATGACTCCAGTCACTGACTTCGCCCTGCCATCCTTTCGGATGAAAAGCGTCTCTAACTCATTCACATCTTTTGCTATTTTGACAACGAAAATACTTCCAATATTTTATTTAATATATCAGATATCGGTTATTCAAATGTTTTGTCGGGATTGTACTTTTTCGGTTTTCTCCCCTATCTGCGTTTGTGGTAATTGCTTACCCTTAGCAACAAATGTTGGTGTTTATGAAAGTATCGCCTGATCATCCTTAACCCCCATAAAACGCACTAGCATTTATTATGCGCTACTCTCTTGTCTACGCTATTCACAATACGAGAATATTACAGCGCTCCCCAAGAACCCAAGACAAAAGCTTTGTGGCCGAGTACGTGAAAAGATTTAGATTTGCTTTCATCTAAAATTAACTTCAAATTTGATCCCTTTTTTTTGCACAGCAATCTTTACAACATCGCGCGAATACCAGTAAAAGGTAAGTAGTAAACTTTTCCGGCGACAAATCGATATGAGGTAAGGTATAGATAACAATATAAGCGAACCTGTTCTACTTGGCTGTGATTGCGGGCGTGTGGAATGATGCGAGGTTGCTCGACTGCGAGGTCTGTCATCCGAACTATGTACACTGGGACTCATAGAGCCCGGAGATTCAACTGTACGTATAATACGTTCAGTATAAGTTTGTGATGTGCGCGGACTAGGTGCTCGACTGAAATGAGAATTAAATGCAAAGAAATCATAAAGCAATCTAAAGATGCAGATCAAAAATATGCTTAAATCTTAGGTTATATTAGGTGGAATTTTTTTTAATGTATACCTATAGGCCAAGCTTTGCGTTTGTTGTTGCAACTGATATTCGTGACGTGACAATTGTTGCATTGAATGTGGCACTAGCGGTACTGATGGTGGCGGTAAGTACATATCTTCCAAAGTGGTGCGACCACAACTCTCTACCAAACCAGGTGTCGATTGGCAACGTCCCATGGCAACTGTATTAAAGTATTGTACTGTACATATATTGCAATTATAAATGGAAAATTTTTAATATATCAAAATGTCAGGGGATTTTACTTTGCAAGGACAAATGTCTACGTGCATGCGCTTGCATAGTGTTTTGTATGTAAATAGTAGTTTCGATGTAAACATAAAACATTAAAAAAAATGTGTCTATGTTTTGTGTAAATGTAAGCTTAGATGTTTTTTTTTTTCGTTTTAATAACTTTACCTTTCTCTAGGGGTGCTTTCTTGTACTTTTCTAGACGTTTTACAGCAATTGCTTCCAGTCTTACACGAGCAGCTGGATACTCCTTCAAAACATCCCACATATCCTTTTTGCTAAGTACAAATAGATCACTGTATCCCACTGAGCGTACTGAGGCAGTGCGTCGGTTACCTAATGAGCAATATGGTGAAAAAACACGACAAAGACTGAAATATTGAAAGTTTCTTTTCACATTACTTTTTATGTCGGACATAGAACATGCATTTGCATTCACACTTAGAAAATTTTTAAATTGTTTTTTGTTTTTTTTGTTTTTGTTATTTTTTCCATTTCTTTTTTTTTTTTTGTTTTTTTTTTATGAGAAGACACTTTAACATGGATGACGACAGTTTTTAAGAGGGACCGTAAGCATTCTACGTGCTCTTCACTGAAGTGTAGTTTTTCTTTTTTTTTTTGTTTGGGTTATTGGGAAAGTGTAAGGGCAGGGTGAAATGCGTAACAATTGATGTTTTTGAAGAGATTTTGAAGACATGCGTTTACGTTTTTTATTTTTATTTTTCCGACTAAAAGAAAGAAATTTGTGCATTTTGGAAAAATAGCTGAATTATCAAACAACCAATAAAGCGATATAACAGAAAGACGGTAGACACAGAAAGATAAAAACAACCATAAAAAATGGAACAAATTCAGTTAAAAGAAGAATGTCTGTAAAGTATCAATTGAAAATTGAAATCTTTCATTATATAGATTACGCAGAAAAGTTGAGATTATCTAACTATCGCGCTCTCTATCAAGATTCTCTCCTGCAATTTGAGTAGCGGAGTTTGATTTTTGCGCCAGCCGCATGGCAGTATTTATCTCACATAAAGATTCAATCTTTTTTTTTCTTCTTACAGATTAAAGAATAAGTTTTAGATTGCGAGTGTGCTCGCGGAGCCCTTTTCAATAACCGAAATGTGGGATTGTTACCCTGTAGTGTATGCAAACAATTTCCACTTTTTGTCGAAATTTTCTCAGATCACCTGATAAACGAAGATACAAATTAATTATCATTCCGACGATGCAAGACTTATTGGAAGAAAACTCAGCTCAAACTCTCAAAACACTTTCGAACAGTTGAGCAGTTCATAAATCAACTATGTCTAGACGTTTTACATGCGCTGCGAAAGGTCCAAAAGGAGGAAAAATGAGTACCACACGAATTGACTGAAAATGGCATTCCGTGCTTGCCAAGCAAAAATAGAAAGGTTTTTTGTGGCGTATTGTGATTGAAGATTAAAACTGGATTTACTACGACAATCTCAAGGGCAAAAAGTCATGGGTTAGCCCATGGTAGGATAAGCAAGGTCTAATGTATTACGAGTTGCTAAAACCGAAGGAAGATGTTGCTGCAAATGTCTACCGACGTCAGTCGGATAGATTGGACGATGTATTGTTGTAAAAAAGATCGCCAACAACGGTTACAAGACAAAATGTCATCCTTTTGCATGATAACGCCCAGCCACATGTTGCAAAAGGTGTCAAGGATACGCGGCTGCACCTCGAATGGGAAGTTCTGCCATATCCAGCGTAGTCAGCAGACTTCTGATTACCATCTGTCCAGCCTCAAGCAGCATGGCTTGGCTTGCACGCGCTTTCGCGCTGAAGACTTGCTGCGAAACTAATATCATTCCTTTGACACGGCATCGGCATGCCAGACAGATGGGAAAAAGTTGTACAAAATGATTAATATATTGTACAAAAACAAATAAATAACAACAAAAAATACATGAAAGCACGTACTAAGTTGCTTATAAATCGACACCTTATGGCATTTGTGTCTTTTTTTAAATTCATTTGGAAAATGTAACGATGTTTTGATTAAACTGTTACTTTTGCTTTCAGACGTTAATGTTTTACATTAAAATTTTGGATATTACTTTAAATGCCAGTTGTTAAGTTTCTTTCGTGACTCATTCAGTGGTAACATAAAAATACTAACGAACAATTCCAATTTTTTGTTACGAAAATTTAACAACAGCTTCGCTTGTTTAAAATTATGTTACATAACAAAAAGGACGATCACTTTTTTATTCCAGAGCGTATGATAGTAGTCATAACCTTTTAGCACGCACTGCTTTCACTTGGGAGTAATTTAGTAGCTGTCATAGCGAAACTGAAATTCGAGTCTGTTTTGTGATTCCTATAAGATCTAAGCCCTGTCGACAGTTAATAAATTGTTCAATAAATCATCTCACTTGGTATCATAATCGTCCAATATAGAAAAAGCGGCGCCATTTATTTTGTTATTCTGTGTCTGCAGCTTCAGCAATTGTTTGGCCTCTTTTCGGCCTCATGTAGGCGTTTTGCTTAAAAGATCCTCGAAAACCTCGTTTAGTTAGAAGAGTTTAGAGAGAGAGTTAGAGTATTACATACGCATCTCTCATTCTAACTAACTCAATTACTTAATGCAGAGAGGACCTAAACGTGGACGCGCTCTAGTTCTAGCGTAGCCCTATTGCAGGTGTAATTATTGTTTGAAGGCTATCTTTCGACGCTTGATAGCCAAATATATTTGCATTAAATGTCACTTTTTCTTCTTTTTCTACAATTGATTCTTCTTCTTCTTGAATGTTCAGCGCGTCAACATCGGACTATTTGCCGCGATAATAAAAAAAAGCCACAGTGTGAACACAAAGTTCTTTGCCTAGGCCTTAATGAAGTGCATATATAGAGAAAACGAAGAACGCGGAGTTCTTTGTTTGCCAATTATTTTTATCTACACTTTCTTTTTATAATCAGAGTTTGCTAACATTTTGTAAAGATTTTATAATCGTTCAAACCAACGGAAAAAAAATTTTAGTTTCCAATCATTCCATTTTATACCCTGTAAAGAAGTGAAGTACCAAGTTGTAAAAGTAGAGAGAGAAAAAAACCTGATGCGATTCAATCTAGGGACTACCGATTGCTACCATGAGGTTATCAAATTGAGACTTGTAGGCACAGGTCTTACTTAACATCATTTTGCCTTAAACTTAGGTTATCCGAGACTGTCAAATGTAGGATTAATTAAATTTAAAAAACAATTTAAAGTCAGGACGAAAGATTATTGGCCCGTAATTCTTTACTTTAGGGAGCATTAGCACCAAGTTAAGAGAACGCAACGCAACTGATAAGAGATGAGAGACTTGTTATAAATAATTAAATTCACACATACATACGTACATACTATAGGGCCAGGCAAAACAATACAAAATAATTCAAGATGAAATTAAAGCTTATGAATAAGAAAGAAAAACATCACAAATAAATACATACATAAATAATCTTTGCACTGCATAAGAGCAAAAATATTGATAAACAGTTATTTTTTTTGAAAATCTCATCAAATAAATAGTTTTCACTCAAATATGTGAAATAAAGTTAAAAAAAAAAAAATTACATAAAAAATTTCATAAAATTTTTAAATAAACATTTTAAAAGTATATAAAATTTTTCAACATACTAGCAGTTAGTACTAGTGGATTGCCTAAGCTTTTTAACTAAACGATTTCAAGATTAAAGCAAAAGCATATTTAGAACTTTTACTCAATTTTTGACTATTTTTGTATAATGCGCTTATATCGTATTTGTTAAGATGTGAGGCGAACTAATTAAGTAAAGCGCTAATAAAATACATGACGTTCTCGGTAATAAGTGAGCGTCGATTCTAGCCAACACTCTGTTCGCATTGTTCAGTAACTGCTGTTACTTTCAATTTACGTGTAGTGCATACAGGTTTTTATATCCATCCACTCAACTGTCAGTTGCAGTGAAATGTATTTAATTTTATCGTCTACGTTTAATTTTCTTTCTTTTTGTTCTTCTATTTCTTTTTGCCCATAAGCCATAAGCACTGCCCATAGCCACTGGTTTTGCTTTCAAAAAAAAAAAAAAAAAAAGACCGAAAAGTTACTTTTATGCATTTTTTTTTTGTTTTTTCGTTTTGAGAATTTAATTAAAATGGAAATTTATATTTTATTTACAAATACTACGGAGCGTATAAGTGTTTTACATCTTAAAAGTGCTGCATACGTGTACGTTTCCACTTGATTGAGAAATTTTCACAAACTTAATTTTAAAAGTTTTAACCACAAACTACGTAGGTACCTACTTGGACTGAAAATTTATTTTCAATTTCTCATCAATCAAATCAATAGAAATCATCAGGTGCACAAATAACCAGTATTTTGTTATTCTTTCAATCAAAAGTCTGAAGTGAATTTAAATTTATATTCACTTTCAAGTTTTTTACTTTCGCTCCTTAACATAATAACACAAGCGTGACGCAGCAAATACTTTATATATACAGAGAGCAAGGGCTAAGCTTGCTTGATATTATTTATTATTGTTTTTTTTTTTTTTTTTAGAGGAAATTTCTATATAAAACTTTAATGCGGTAAACACTACGCGAGTCACATTAATATTATTATACCCATCATCGAAGGATGAAGTGAAGTGTATATTCATTTTTTCAAAACATCTGTGACTATCATCACAAAGTGTGTATAGTCTTGAGCAGCACTAAATTGTAATTCGACTTAAGCATATTCGTCTATCCGTCTGTTTGTCCGTGCATGTAAAAATTCTCCTGGCCGCTAAAGCTAAAGCAATCGACTTCAAATTTGGCAGTAACATTGGAAGTTTTTGTGCGCAGGATAGCATTGAGAATGGGCCAAATAGAGCGAAGCCCACACCCACTAAATTTTATAATGTATTATAATTTCATTTTTTCGTTTTCAAAATCTTCATATTCACAGCAGCAAGCTTCGAAAATCCAATAAAGCATATAAATTCTTGACCAACTTCAAATTCAAAGAATGCAGCAGACCATATCCGTCCGTTCATCTGTTCATCCGTCCGTCTGAGCAGTACTATCGGTGGGAACATTCTCCCGGTAGCAAAATTATATATGTCCCCTGCAAAGTTGCAAAAAAATTTGCAAGTGAGTCAATCTTTTGAAAGGACGCGCCTACAACGCCTACACGTCTATACAGCAAAAACTGTGAATACTTTTTCCGTGTTTTTTACTTGTCACTCGACACATTATATACACTTTTATACTGAAAGTCGGAAAAAATCAACAAAAAATCAATTATAGAGAATTGAAATTTTCTTTTTTTAGGATCACGGTGATGGGTATAAAAGATCCGGTCTCACCCGAGTATAATTTTCTTACTTATTGTTTATTTTCATTTTTTCAACTTTCATCGCTTGCATCTACGCAAAGTGGCACATCAGTTAAATTTTATTGCATCCGAATAAAGCCTAATTTTTAGTAATTCATCAGGAAAGTTACTTCGAAATAGTGGTTTGACGTCTGAATCTACTTACTGTACTGAGCTGGGACCTTGTGTGACTATTTTCACCCCAATGCATTGGGGTTTAACTTAAGAAGAAAAAAGGAAAAAAATTAGACTTTCTGTCCACTGCCCACAGTCAAGTCAATATGTTAGTATCAAATTTGACGAGGTTTGAAGTTTAGTTCAACTACAGTTGAAAGAGTAAATGAACATGAGCAATTTACATAATACATGACTCAATAAGTTTATAGGATGACATAGAGGTGTCGACAATATTGATATTTCTTTTTTTTGCAGAACAATGAAAAAATTTAAAATAAATTGAATTTATTTAAAAAAATAGTCATTAAATCAACTGTAATTTGTAAACTAATGGTAATTTTTAAATATTCCGCTGGAGAGTCAATACTATGCAAACATCATACGGATTCGTCAATAGTCGCCGAACATTTGTGCGTCATTCTACGAACTTATTGAGAGATGTGTTATTTATTTAAATATATTACATATTCGCTTAGTCCTATCATTATATAATAAATGTATGTAAATAAAAGATTATGTAATGAAGGAATATCTACAAATGGTCCTTCCGACGCACTTTTACGATCGGAAAGGAATCACGTACCTAAAATAGGAAGTGACAATAAAATTTGGAACAGAAATGCCTTAGAGTACTGTGCATACCGTAACTGCTACGGGCTAAGGTATAATAAGTTTATGCGGTTCTATGCAACATGCAGGAGGAGTTGAAATAGACACGTCTTTTATTATGCCGACCGACTTAGAATTACTTTCTTAATTGATTTAAGCTTGTCTGTCCTCCTCATTTTCCTGATTTCAAGCTACAGGTCGTAGTTGTTGAACCATTTTGATGAAATTTGGTACACCGAAATCTTTTGGTTCAGGAAATGGTGCAGATCGGACCACTTTTTTGACCACTTTCCCTATTACGTTTTATTTTGAAGAATCGTTGTATGGACAACTGTTGGGTAATGTATGATGTGGTGGTCCATTACAGTGGTTTGTGTAAAAATTTTTTTTTATAAATGCATGTATGTTTACATAAAGCTCGTTTGGATAAATAAATGAATTTAAATAATGAACAAAAACAATAACATTTTAATTATTCTCATGATTATCATAACGGAGTGAGGGTCACATCGTGGTACAATTCTGTACAAAAGCACATGGCCAGATTCATAGCAGAATTGCATTAGCGGTTGCTTATGATATAAAAGGCAAACTGCTTTGTTCTCGAAATTTGAAATTCTCGCTACTTTTTGAACCAGAACGCTCAATGTGCCATGTAATAATGACCAGAGTAGAGTTTTTTCCAAACCGAATAACAGATATATCGGTTTCGTTTCGAACCGTGGATTCATACGGTTTCCATAACGGTACACTATGTAATATGATGATGAGGATGAGGTGATGTAATCTCTATGCGGCAATAATAACCACAAGAGGTGCGCTCTAATGCTTCCAATTAACAGAAAACTTTCTCCTCATTGCACACTTTCATGCTATATATCGCTCTGGTTGAGTTACTAGGCAGTCGAGAGTCGCGGCAAAATAAATGTGATTTTCTTATTTTTTTTTTGTTTTTTTGTTTTTTAAATAAAGTCCACCGCTTAATGATAATAAATTTTAATTAACATTTTGGGCTTATTGCAGCGATAAATTTGCGTTTATGTAATCACTAATGATTACTAATGTTCACGAAAGCTTCTTTTTTTTCTCTCTTGTTTTTTTTTTTTTGTTATTATTAAATATATTGCAATTGAAATCATTTTATCGCTATCATAATCCTTATAATTTTCATAATGATCATAATCATTATCATTATCGGACACACCAATGTATTCGTTTTTGATGTCATTAAGAGTCATTAACTATCAATTTTGCGCAACATTTTTATTAATTTTTAATTGTTCTTCGTATGCGATGGTGCATACATGCAACCTGTTATTATGTGATGACCTGATAAAAACAATAATAATAATTCAAATATTTTTAAAATTTTTAAAATGTTAATATTTAAAAGCAAAAAACGTATTAAAACTAGGTAAGAGTGCTATAGTCGGGCAAGGCCATCCATAGATACCTTACAGCACTTCGCCTAGTAAATATCTATATACATACATATGCACAATTATAATTTCATAATTTTTAGGAAAGCCCTCACATTGCAGGATACGCAATGAGCACTGCGGTCCAAATTTAGCAGTCTTAATTTACTCGTCAAAGATTTATTATTTTGCGCCTTATTAGTATTTGTCGACATCGAAATTTGTGCTTTCATAGGGTGCATACAAGTTTTCATCATAAAATATTAAAAATATAGACCTTTTTGGTATTTTACTTTTTTATTATATTTCATTGCAAACCTTGTATGTGTTCATATCTAAAAAAGAGATCTATGTGGTCCAAATTCGGCAAAGTTAATTTTTATGTGAAATTATTACCAAGATGTGTGGAGAATTAATCCTTGTTACCGTATGAAGATTCCCTAAGAACAGTAATATGGCAAGGGGTTCATAATATCGCCCCATCCGATCAAATGTTTTCACACCAATTCAGAATGTCGAAATATTACTACCAAGCGATTTTTGTCCCGAAATTGTAAATTTTACAATATTTTTCATATAAGGACTTAGCACAATAAGATGTTGTGTATGATCCAATCGCGTCCACTTTCAATAGCTTTTGTCTTTGGACTAAAACGCTTTAAAATTGATTAAAAACTTTTAGTTGAATACACGCACAGACATAGACGGACAGAGAGGCGGACAAATTGAACCTATCGGTATAAAAGAAGGTGTATAGATTTCAAGTCTTTCTGGGAGTTATAACCTCACGCACATACCTAATTTATACTTGTACTACAATTGGTGTAAGGCATAACGAGTGAAAACATCAAGGTGGATCACACAACTCACCATTAAATGCTCTATACCATCCTACAGTTATGCATATAACGACCGTTATATGAGAAGTGGCCGACAAAATAGTCCGCCGCAATCGTTGTCAGAAGCGTTCGTCCCATGGGTCAAAACACGCTTGGCTACCAATCTCTCAAAAATTACGGCCTGCTGGTTGAACAGAACAAAACTAGTTGGACAGATAGACAGAAATGCTTAGATCATCAGGTTCTTTGGTGTATTGCACACATCCGCACAAAGTCAACATACCCTTGCAACATACCCGCAAGTAGTGTAGGGTACAACAAAAAAATATATGAAATTCATTAGCTTTCATAAACAAATAAACAAACAGTATCTCGAGTATTTAAGCTGAGGGCATTTCCGTTACAATTACATGTAAAACTTTTTTAATATACTTTTCATTATTATTTTAATAATAATTTTTGATTAAAATTACGGACTAAACGAAATGTTTATAAATACTCTTCAATTTTTATGTGTTTTCATTAAATTATCATGCAATAATATCTGTGTATTTAGTCTAGCAATTTAGAATGTTTTCATACAATGAAAAGAAAAATAGTTTTTAAAAAAAAAAAAACAAGTTTATAAAGAGAACATAACTAAATCATTCATATCTTTATATATGTATATATTTACATGTTTATTTGAGTATATGCATTGATTCACATTTCAAACTCAGCTGAAATAAACGTACGCCTTAATTAAATGGGAAGTTCATTTGACTTGAAATGAGGTCGTTATCATAAATAGCTCAGCGCAAAAGTGTGCAAAGGCCTAAGTTGTATGACCTTTATTTAACACGAAAATAACATTAATATACACAATGGGGTTAGGGGACTAATAACTAATTTATAAAATGCATTTATCTTGTTTCTATACCCGCTGCAACTATGAAAACGAACATATGATTTATGGTTTCTTTGCGGTTGTGGCCATGCTTTTCACACAGTGTGAATCTTAAAGGTGATGATAATAAGCGAACGGTCAATATATGAGAGTCGAAGAATGAGAGTCTAGTCTGATTAATACAAATTTTATTTGCTTTATCAATGAAAAGTAATTGAAAACGTAAGACAAGATTGATTTTTAAATACCCTACAGCACTTTGATTAATTGAATTTTTTTATTTATTTTCAGCACAAAATATCGAAAGGCTTGCATTCCACGAGAAAGCATCTATGGAACAGGGCCCGAAAAATAGACTTGCATTATCCTACAGTACACTACATCTACAATTACTTTCATCATAAAATACTAAAAATTACACTCTGCTGCTAATGTGCCACACAAAAAGTATTGTAATGAGAGACAGCATTAAACGAAATAGTTGTTCCTTTCACTTAAATATTCCACTTTCAGCAGTATAGGAAAACGCTGCGTGGAGACTTTTCTCAAGTCACTTTTTATATGGTGATTGGTCGTAAAGATGATACGATTCAAGCCAATATTCAACGGCATTTGCTCTGAGGCCAATGAAAATATCAGTGCGCCAAAAGTTCATGAAAATATCTCATATACTACCTATCTTCCCCACAAAAATGTATGGTCAGACATCCGACAGACACGCAAAAAGATAAACAATTTTAAATCGATTCCGAAAATGATTTCGAATCAATCGGTACAATGTAAGGTGCGAGCAAAATGTTTCCCGATATTCTTACATGTGGCATTGTGTTACAAAAGTTAAACCGTTTGACAATTAAATTGGGACTTGGATTAATTGTTTTCTTTCCCTCGGTTATCTTATTGGTGATCCTTTGGCCGCAATTATTTCCTCTCTGTTTTCGTATGAGAAAGTGTGGGAAAATGTACAACAATTCCTATATTGTACTTTATGATACAACTCTCTTATGTATTGTGCTATTCAATGGACGCATGGATTTTTTATGCGTAATAAATTCTGTTAAGCTATGAACATTACATACATTTGCATGAACTTAATATACTCTTATCAAAAAGGTTGTAGGGTACAAATCATATTATGTCTTGAACATATTTTCAGGATGTCCATAAAATGAATAGCACCGAATGCGAATCATTTAATTGGAATAAGCTCTTGGTGGGATTCTCTACTCACCGCTGACGAATGCTATATTAAATTTATAACTCTAATGGTTACGAAATCAGAAACGTTATAAAAGGCATACATTCGTAATGGGTATGAGGACCTTCTAAATCGACAAAAGAAAACTATATTGTAAAAAGTGCGACATCCTTAGACTAATAAAGAACTAAAGTTTAACACCGTACGTTTTCAGTTTATATGCACAGATGAAACTCGGAAGCAAAAGTTATTTCACAAGTCTGTAGTGACGAAGATGTTAAGAAAACTTAAATTTTCGAATATTGCTTTCAATAACGCAAATCATTAAGCGAAGTCGGTCGAAAACTTATTATATATACGCTTTTAGGTCGCTTAAAAGATAATTATACAGACAGGCTTGATTAGCTCATTGATTATTTAATTTAAAAAAAATTGTTCTGCAAATGTTGTATATATCTTCCAGGTAAAGAGCACGCAAGCATTAACTTCAACCTTCCATTTACTTGAAATATACGTAATCGCCAAACTTTAAGAGAAGACTTTAAGATTAAGACAACATTGGAAAGTGTACTCGCTAGATACACAACGACGATGTGTGCATAATTCCAAAGGGATCGGTTTAAATTGTCTTTTTTGTATATCGTGCTTCCACGATGGTGGTCAGGAAACATTACAGGTAGAGAGGGATGAAAAGAGGTTTGCCTTAGCAGAGAAAAAATCAGGCACAGTGGGAAAAACCACTGCTCGAAGATTAGGAAGGGTGAATAGAGACCGACAAGTCGCGGTAGTGTGTCGTACAATATGAAGGCAGCTGAAGGACGAGTGAATAGGAACGCTGAGAGAGCCTTGTGGCGCTTGTAAAGGACTTAATTGTTGAACGTAACTGCTTTATCCCTGTAGAATGGTGGACCTTGATGCACCTACACATAAACACCACACAGTTCACATTACGACGCTGTTCAAGGATATCTACAGTTTTGAACACATTTCCGTCCATCCATGAGCACCTAAACCTTTCTCTGTACGAGGTCGAGAGAAACGAAACAAGTTTTGGAGATCACCCACACATGCGAATTATACTCTAATAGTTAAATACAACTCGTTTACTCAATATCTACATCCGCATAACATTAAACGATAGATTCTAATCCATTGCTAAACTTAATCAATAGGAATGATCATCAAATGCTTCTTTTTGAAAACTTGCTGTACATTTGATCGATAGGACGAATAAGAGAATTGTCAAGCACGACTTCGTCAATGATTTTTGTCTTTTTTTTATATTGACGATAAATTGGTATCTTTTCTTTTAAAGCAGCAGAGAGACAAATGTTGAATTGCATAAAATTTGGAGATTTTAAGAAACGAAAAGCCGCGACTGTCATGCTGACTACTATATGAGAATAACAAGTTGAGGGAGCAAAATAATATGCTCCCAATCCTGGTCATGTGTATAAATATTCAATTACTCTGAACGCTGCCTGCGGATTATTCAAAAACGCTTTATTCGCTCGTAAGTTTATTTTTCAAAATGTAAAAATTAAAAATCTGAAAAAAAGTTTTTAACAAAATTTTTTATAAAACTTTTTATATGAAGGATAAAAAGGAGGAAATATTTATTTTAACAAAAAGGGTAGAACTTGCTCAACGAAAAACTGTAGTCATATAATGGATATGAATGAAAAAGGATGTGCGCATATCGCTACATAGAACACAACTACTACATGTATGTACTTTATCAAACGTTTTTACACAAACAAGGAACACTAACATACATACACAAACATACACACACACACGCGCGCACACAGCCGCATGTACAATTGGTGTGTAGTATTTTATTATTTTTTTTTCTTTTACTTTTATAATAACATCAACAATGAAAAATCATTTATATGTATGAATGTATATATATATATATATATATATACATATATATATGTATAGGTCTGCGATAGATTTGAGTTCGAGTAAAAAAGTATTGTTCCGCCTGGCTGGATAAAACTGATATTTACCAAGTTCTTTACCTGCTGTGCCCATATTCAATATGCTAATCTCTCCGAAATAGGAACCTGCCTTCAATGAAGCCATCACGGTTTTACCATTATCAGCTACCACCTGCAGTCGTCCACGATTGACAATATACATCTCTTTGCCCACTTCTCCTGTAGCGCAGCGCAGCCATGTGTGTTTGTTCGTATCGCAATGCCCAAGAGTTCATGAGTGTCCGCCAAATGTATGCATATGTGTGGCGTTAAAGGTGTTTGTTCGTAGGTTATTTTTACGGTATTCGTTCAGAGAGTGTTTGACAGAGCGCGGGTGGTAAGATGAATTATTAAGTGGTTTTCAGTTTGCGGTTGTGAAGGTAAAGTTCGTTGATTTATAATGTTTGCATGTGTGCAGATGTGTATATGTTCGGAGATCAATTCGTATAAAAAGAAAGTTTTCATATGTATAGAAGGATACACATACACATATCCCACACACACACACACACACACACACACACACACACACACACAGATTACATTCACAGTTATAGGCGATAGGAAATCATGCGGAGGAAACAGAAAAACGGAGAGAGAGAGAGAGATAGAGAGAGTCAACGGTTTGCCAGTTGAATGTTTTATATAAAATGTATTTGTTTTTGTTGTTATTGTTTTATTTTTCGTACAATCAATTGGGAGTTAATTTCATTCCGTAAAGTTTTCACGGATAGAAGAGATCAAAGGGAGAGGTTGTGGTTAACGTTAATTTAACAGAAATTCAATACACGCCGTTACACAAATCGTTGGTTCGTACGTTCGTTTATTTTACAAGACCAACATCCATCCAACCCCCGCCATCAAACCGTTATAAAGTAAATTCGTTTAACACCATGGCGAGTGTTAAGTTGTTTGAATGTTTAATGTTTCAGGTGTCAATGTTCCATACCACATGGGCAAACACATATACACGTACGCACACATGCACACATAAGCATACACACATAAGCACATAAAATTACATCAGGTGTACGTTTATATGCAAATTTTTTTTTATGTTTTTTTTTTTTTTTTTTTTTTTGTTTTTTTAAAGAACATTTTTGTAGATTGTGGTTATGGTTGCGGTTAAGGTGATATGTTGTTTCATCAGCCGTTATCCAACATTCACAACAATTTGGTAGCAAATGGTATTTCGGTGTTTATTGTTGTTATTGCAAATATCGCCAGATGCCAGGAAATGCAGTTAAAGTTTAAGTATTTAAATTAAGAAAAAAAGCAAAATAAAAGAATTTTTATAAAAAGAAAAAAAAAAAAAAATATTTGCAAAATTTTAAATTATTTTGAAAATATAAAATAAAAGAGATAAAAATCAACAACTAATGTAAGAAAAAGATGAATAAATAACTTACCTTTACGACATATGTAATCACCAGGTGAGAATAATACTGGACGCAGTCTTAGCACCAATTCGCACAGGAAACCAGCTTCGGTATTTTGAAATATTTCAACTCGCTTAAGTGTATCTAAATGGACGTTAATTGCTATTTCAGCCTATTGAAAAGAAAAGGCACAAATTTCAACACAAAAACACAATATTCATCCAACAAAACTCATTCATTAAATCAATTATAGAGTTGATTAAATCAATTATAGTGGTCTGTTACTTCAGATGTGTACACAGCAAGCAAGTTCTAAGGGTTTCCATTATGCATTCAATCATATTTCAATATTTATTGATATTGGGCTCATTAACTTTAGTCTAGCATATGATTACGATGAAAGATTTCAAAAGTTTCCTTTTTTCTTAAGCTCGTTTAAATAAGGAGCATAAATTACGATATTTTTCTGAGACACTATTAAATGAAAATTTAAACAAAAATTATCTAAGATAAATTTTACTTTTCGCCATTAGCATGTGATTTGGGGTAAATTTACCGACAAAGGTAACGGCGGGTGGATTAAGAAGCTATCGGTTTCATAAGCCCCCATGCATTACAATTTTGTATGTATTTGTGAAATAATTATAAAGAGAATGTCTTTTTGAAAGTGTACAACATCACTCAATAAATCTCCGATCTGACATATATATGGCAACTCTGTTGGCAGACTCCATATGATCTCTAGATAATAAAAGCCTTCAAACGATGTGTTTCGTGATGTTGGGGCAGTTAGTGAGTCTGTCAACTTTGGTAAACAAGTGAAAAATTTCAATTTCGTTCGTTGGTGAAAAGCGTTGATGACTCAGAACCCTGTTTGGCGCCATTGCAAAGAAATAGAGAAGATTTTTCCTACCAAATGTGACAATGGATCACTGCATTCCAGAGCAATGCATAATAGAGCAAAAAAGAATGTCATGAAATTCTGACACGTGTTGTTTGAAGGTTGATACTATCCAGAAATCGTGTGGATCTGACAACAGTGCTAGCATACTTGTGTCCAACTAGCTGAGTGATGTTGTAAGTGGAAAAACTAATAAAGGAACCTTAAAGAGTTAAACTTACTTTCTATTTGCAAGCTCATCACCTAATTTGAATTTTATTTTCCCTGTTACAAAGCAAACTAAGGTAAGATACTTTATTAGAATTCATTTTTGTGTAAATATTTAGAAAGATTGAATAAATAGCAAGGGATGCGAATTAATGAACAAAAAATAACTGAAGCAAATCACAAAAATTTTATTCGCTTTAATGCGAATCTTTGACACTCTTCTCTTCAAATGAATGCATAAAAATGTTCACTTGTTCTATCACTTGCGGTGATATCAGTTTCCTTGAATACATGCATTTGCAGATCAACATATATAGAGAGCAACATTTCTTTTTTGTGAATTTCAAAAGTGGACTTAGTGCGGTTATGGGTAAAAGGGTGACCTACACGTTAATCAAAAATATATGAAGTCTATGGTGTGTACTTGCGTTTGCTACAAGCGCAATGCTAAATTCAGTCTATCTGAATATTGCATTGGCGTTTTCACTAAGAAAACTGTAACTAGTTGTAAAAAGAGCATCAAATGTATTATTCATGGGGTAGTGATAACAAAATTTAATGAATAAATCATTGCTCACAAATACCCTATAAAAAGTTGTAAAGCAATAGATAATATTTATTGGATAGTTTCTAAAATTAAATTTTGCTAACTATTTCAGCTCGTAAGCTAATGAACTTAGCGTTTGCTATTTTGACATAGCTTAGGTTGCAATTAGCGAAAGACGGACACTCATCTAAACAGATGAGTGTAGTTGTTGTCTAAAATACCTGTTGATATACATAATCTAGTGTCGGTCAATAATTTATGAAGTTCATTGAGTCCCTGACAGGTGTACATCAAAAATCTAGTACCTCTACAGTAACCGCTAAAAAACTTTGCTTGTAAATAATTTGAAATTGATACTTGAAAAAAAGCTTTATGTTTATAAATATTTTAACAGGTTGCACTTCGGTTAGAAAAAAAAAAACCACTTGAACATAAACTAAAAAAAAAAAAGTTATATACTTTTAAGCTCCGAATTAAAATATCTTTTTCTTGCCTACTTTTAAGCGTGATAATAAAAATTTAATTGCGAATTGAATTTAAATTATGAAAAACAAGTCACTTAAACGCTTTTTGAATAGTTTTCAAATTTCATTTAAAACACATCTGAAAAGTTGAAATTAATTGCAACAAAATGTTGGGTGGAAAGATTTTAGTTTTTGGATTGCAGATTATCTTAGGTGTCAAGTGTTAGAGGTGCCCTGTAAAATTAGCTGGAGGAAATACCACTGTAGGCTAAAATAGGATTTTTTTCTTTCTTGAATCACCAGATCAAACGTTTATCAAGAAACATTATTTGTTGTGTTGCGCGAGTTGTTGCATGGAATTATCCGCCAGAATTACGTGCACACATCTTTTCATTGCATTAATCATTGCTGGCCTATACGTATAGTGACAGTGGCAATCCGAAACAAGTGGGAAGGGAGAGATAAGGAGCGACCGCAGTCTGGGAAATGTGTGCCCCGATCAGAAAGTGTTATGCGTTTACCAATCGAGCATCCGTTACAGCTGTGACCATACGTCAATTGCAATTAAAGCATGGTCTGCCATGCTGAGGTATCCCGACTTGATAGTCGCACTTTCTGACCACTTGGTTAAGTGGGAATATACAATACCCTCTGACTACTAGCTGTTCTCGAAACTCAAATTGTATTCTGAGGATGCTGCAAACCCATCCAAAAAATGAACTTTTCTTTAGGTGAAAGGAAACTACTGAAGACATTATGAATAAATTGGAAAACGTTGCCAGTTATCCATTTGGGAAAAATAACTACTCGTTCCGATTTAAAAGTCGTATAACTTTTTAAACATACTATCAGACGATAAGCTTTCCTTTGAGGCGATTTAGTATTAAAACAGATGTTGAAAGCACGGAAGGATCTGCAGAATTTCAGATTAATTCACAAAAATTATTTAAAATGTGAGGGCATATGGTACAGATATTTTTTTTTTTAGAAAATTTTTAAGGTTATAAAAGCAACATTATATAGTATTTATTCTGAGAAATGCTGTCCATCTTCAGCGATATGAAAAATATATTTAGCCTTTTAAAGTTATTCACAATAGGACCTACTGGTGAGTAACGTCATAAGGGTGGAAACGGACATAAGATGTTAATTCCATGTTAATTCCAACATCTACATGAATGCAATGTTGGTAGCATTTTCTCAAGGAGTTTGTAACGTTGGAACATCGCCCTATTTTCTTTTTTAATGTGTTACTTGTCTACTTGCATCAGATGCTATTTTTTTTATTAAGTATAGAAGTTTTGCACAGTCATCGTTTTGTTGGATTGCCACCTAATACAAAGTAAATTTCTTCGAATTTGATGTCGCCACTAATCTCTCGCTTGACCCGCTTCTTGATTGTTGGACTCTCAGATTAAGATAATATATCCATAATAGATCCAAACTAAGCACGAAAAGTAACAAAGTACAGGTCCTTTTTTTTTCCAACACAACTCATATCGGGTCGTAAACACTTATGATGGCTTTTTCTATGTCGGTAGTTATTCCTTTCTTTAAAAAATCTTTAACAGATACTTATATACCTAAAACTTTCGGAAACTTCTGGAAGAGAAGGTCAATAAAAATGGCATATCTCAACTCTATGCTGATAGGTATAAAATGTCCACATCTTACCGAACGATTTGATTATAAGACCGCTGGTTTCTTATCTCAGAGCATAATGGGGATGTTTTACTTTAAACTATAAGCTAAAGTAAATTTATTACCTTTAATTTATCAGGAAGACAGGATACGGCACGCTCCTCATCGGAACATTTTTGTGTTAGCCACAGATAGTCGAACCATTTAATAACTTTCACCTGCAAGTGATTCGGTACTCTTCGCATACGCATATACGTCTTAACACCATCAAGTTTGGCTAAAAGAGAGAGAGAAAAAAAAAAGAATATAATAAATTTCTTATGGGATTGCTATAGGAGATGCTTGAATATATTGCAAAATATATCGACCGGTTTCGGACACACATGAGATATGGTCGAGAAAAACTACTAAAATAAATGTGTCCAGCATTTTCGACTCGTATCAGTCAATGGCTTTCTGTTTTTACTTGCTTTTACTTTTTGCCAATTGATATTTTGTTGGAGTCAATTGATATTTTGTGTGTGCAGTGCACAAAGCCGCGCATTACTTTGTAATACGTATGATTGAGTGCAAGTGTTTTCGAAAAGTGAAATTATTTTCGCCAATTTTGCTATCAATTCAATAATAAAAGCAAAAAAAAAGAAAAAAAAAGAGAAAACATTCGCATCATAGTAGTGTTTTAGTATTTTATGCTCTTTGCACTTACATGTGCGCTATAGAAATTGAGAAAAAAATATAATGAAATAAAATAAAAAAAAAAAAAAATTGCAGAGAATTTATGTGTGCAGCTCTGTGCAACTAATGGAATTTATTTAAATCCATGTTGTGCTGGAATGGAAATTCAGTTATGCATGGATACGAAAAAAACTTTAAAGCCTTAACAGTACATGCGAACACTTCGTATATTGTTCGTTTTTTTTTTTTTTGTTTTGTTTTGTTTTAATTTTAATTTATATAAACAAAATTAACTTGTTTACAGTGGAGCAGGATAAGCAAAGATAAAACTGTACAATTTTAAACAATTTTTTACAACAATGAAAGACAGAGGCAGCGATCAATTCAAAATCATTTTCTCTAGCCATGCCATTCATTCAGGCCTGTCTGTCCAACCGTGCGTCTTAAGTCTATCCATGCAAAAACTTAAAATTGCAAATTTTGACGATGTATTAGTCGGGTCGTGCATACGGACGTACACAAAAGGTCCACGATAATCGATCGCATTAGATCGATTAGTTCTAACGATCGTATCCCATGTGGAGGTATAAATTTTCAAAAAAAAAATTGGTAAAACATAGTGTTTTGACAGACTAAGTGATGAAAGTAGCAAAATTTAGCCGGCATCTAGTCAATAATTGAATAAATCCCTTCGCACATATGAAGCTTCTTATAAAAAATAGACCTGCCTATATATGGCAAACAACTTTTTACTATTTCTTGATGAATATTTTAAAGCATTTTATGGCTGAGTAGATATAACTTTACTGTATCAAATTTGGACCACATTGGTCTATTTTTTGGAAACATTTTTATATAAGGATTATCGTGAAAAGTAAGTCTTTGCTTGGAAACAAGGTCTAATGTTCAATGTTTTATGAAAAAGGTAAGACATTTTCGGAAGAGCAGATTTTTTGTTAGTTTTGTAAAGTGAAGTCTCAAGGCTAACTGGAGCCAAATTAAAAAGTGCATGCATGTTGACAGATCCTTTCTGCGAGGACGCCCGTACATCTGTTTGAAATGACAGTATTATCCATATCAAGAATAAGAAACGTATGGCGGAAGGGAGAAGAATAACGAATCTTGTGATAAGAAACATAACAAAATGTTTCAAATTTGACGGATCGACATACTGAGACTGGTCCAAAAATACATTTAAATATAAATATTTGAAAGGAGAAAATTTAGCGCACAACTTGAAATTGAAGAAAATCAAACCCAGCTTGGAGGCAAAGGTGGAACTTGGTAGAGTATCCACGTGAGTGGCCGACTGATTACCCAAAGTATCTGGCTAAGCTAATTGTAATAATAATAATGATACAGAATAATTTAGATATGAGAGCATAAGCATAGAGGTTGTGGGAATCTTCTGGCGAATAAACAAATACCCACACATTCCTACGCAGTAGACTATTTTTACATCCAACTAGTTAAGCGATATAAATGGTTGTCTTTCTAAAAGCCTCCAACGTTTCTAATTAACTGGAATACATATTCACTAAGGCACTCAAAGTTATTATTAAGTCAAAATTAATCTAAGTAGAATCATACATTTTTCTGTAAATTAAAGAATCTTTTTCTCTATAAAATTAAAAAAAAATAAAAATAACTTAACAGGCCTTTTACTTAGACAACAAAACATTCAAGTGGCAAACAAACGTAGAACGTATGGCGTAAAAGTCCGTACATATGGTAGTGATAGAATCGCTTAAAAAAAAGAAAAAAAAACAAAAGAAAGGAATGGAAAAGAATAGCAAACCATAGAAATGACTGCGCTTTGTCTAGTAAAACTGAGCTCATTTGCTAAATGACACCAGCAAAAACATGAAAATGCTCAAAAACATGCAACATTTTCATCTATGCATTCATTCGTTCGCTCATTCGCTGGCCCATTTTTTCATGCGTTTTTGCATTCATTCATCTATTCATTCTTTCATACATTTACACAGCGTAAAACCACTGACAACGACAACTAAACCGTTTGAAGAAAAAGGGAAATGAATGTAATTGTTAGCACATACATACATACTTATGTGGGAGAACCGATGGTACATCTAGGCTCTAACTAACATTGCGTCAGGCAACCGAGAAAACATTCGCTAATTGAGCATATTTGTGCACTTAAGTGCGACTGTATAGAGACGTGGAAGCAACGCATTCCATATGCTTATATAATTCAAATCGCAAGTATATGCAACGTGCAATGTAATGCACGCCAACCAATGACTTTTAATAGCTTGAGGACATTTATGCGCATAAATGATAGAAACCAAAACCGAATATAGGGAAAATGAAAACAAAAAAAAAAAAAAAGAAGAAGGCAAAAGTAAAGAAGTTACAATGCTTTTAACACGAATCTTGAATACCCATCAACTTGGATATATACATATAAAAAAAAGATGCTTTCGATGCGAGGAGAAGGGTTTTTAAAACTGATGGGACGGGTTATCTCGAGTTTTGTTCAAGCGCTTGACAAAAATATAAGGATAACTATAAACTCGCTCTACAAACAAATCAAAAACTCTTTGATAAAGCCGGTCACCGAATGTTAATCCTCTCAGTTATAAAGATATTTCGTTTCATACCGAATAAAGATGCGGGATATCAAAAATCCAAAGCAAAACATTATTGAGGAAATTAGCCTTGCAGTAGAAGACACTTTATAAACTCAGGAGCATTATGTTTGCCGTCAATCATGCAGACTAGGAACTAACTAAGCTTCTGTATTCTGTCTTAATAGTTGTGATCGTGACAAGTTCATCAGAGGTGGTCAGAAGAAAGTCGGAATCAATGCACTGAGTAAATAAAATCTTTGTTCATTTTTTTGTTTTGCATTGACGGGAGAGACAAACTAATAACAAAACGAGCGCAAACAGACGCTTGATCGAGGGAGCACACAAAAGACAAGCAACAAAGTCGACTTAGAATCTTTTGCTAATCAAGAATATATTTGCCCTATGACACCTCTGCCGGTCACATATGGAATAACAAAAGCAGTAAACGCGCATTGCTAATGGATATAAAAATTCAAATCAATTTCATGTGTTTACATCATGGCGTATGATAGCTGTTTGTCGTACATGTGTTAGCGTATGTTCCGTACATGCATGCATGCAAATGACTTTATAATGGAAAATGCTTAACGGCACATATTGTTTTAAAGCCATCAACAAATATGTCATTTGTTACAACATATAAAATTTAACACGTTCGTTTGTTTTTGAAGCAAAAGCTTACTACTCTTCTATTTACCAGCAGAACAAGAAAGAATCAACTCAACTTCGATTAACTATTTAAAAAATTTAAACAAAATTAAACAACTTTTATTTGCGCATTATCACACATACTAAACTTTAAAATTATTAAACTCTTACGTGAGGAAAACTTCTTTTATAACAACGCAATTCTTGCTAAGACTCATCATTATGTTTTAATAAAACTTATTAGTTCCTTAGGTCAAGTTTACGCCTACATTTTTATCGTCATAAACTAAGTGAAAAGTAACCGAAGTCCTTTCATTTTCTTAAATATCATTAGGAAGAAAAGAAAAGCAACGACTGCTCTTGGCTTTATGAAAACATGATCGTTAGAGTTTGATGATCCTAATGTAAGATAAATATTGTATATGAGTTTGGGTGTAGCCATCAGTTTGTAGTTTGATGATCCTAATGTAAGATAAATATTGTATATGAGTTTGGGTGCGGCCACTACTGGAATATGCTTCCGTGTGATGATCTCCTTCCTATAGGACTTACGTTCAGAAGCAATATATGCTTTTTGCGTTAAGGAATTTAAGTTGGGCTCCGTTAGTCTCTTTGCCACCATTACGCCTTCTTACACTTGAGATGCAACGAATTATATTTGGTATCCCTTCTCTAGTTAAGCAGTGGTGTCGTGTTGACACGTCATCCTTAATGCCCCTGTGCATTGTCCTTCAAGAAACTTCATACTGATAATGTCGGGAGACATAATACCTAAAATACCTTTTAACCTGTTTAGGGTCCTTTGTAAAAATTTAAATGCTGTCCACTATTTAATTTCGGTTAATACGCGCAATCTGCTGCTGGTGTTATGCTAACACGAAACCTACTAACAAATGTAACGTGTGGTTTTGGCTTAACAATTTTTGTTTGCTAAAAATGCCAGCTTGCTTTACTGAGGTTGTTATGTTCGCGCACAAAAACAGTTGACAGCAGGAGATTGCTTTTTAACGTAGTTTTTTGTTTGGTTTTGCGCATTTTTGGGAAGTGGAGATGTAAATGTGAGAACGAATGCCTGAACGTTTCAATTGTGAAATGAGAAAACTTAAGATTAAATAATTATGGCGTCTTCCATGGATATCGTGGGCCGAAGGAGGCCATAGATAGGGCGGATATAGAAAGGCCCAGAAACATAGCGGATGCCCGTCCGATGGGTTATGTTACGTTTGTCTGTGTGTTCATTAAAGGAGAAGCACGTGCTGGTCTTTTAATTGTAACACGTTGCGGAGTGTCAGTGAGCCAAAAACATAGGCCACATCTCACGAACAAGCTAGCTTAGCAAAGGCACTTACATCGATCACCTACGACTCCAAACCTCCTAAAGTGGCACTCTCGAGTTGTCATAAAACTTAATGCATTCGATAGTTTCCTATATACAGACAGGAAGGATGCAGGCAGTAACGTTACACAAATTTAGAGTACTTTTCGATTCGCAACTCGAACCGGCTCTGTTTAGTATAGTGCGCCTACTTGAAACCTCTGCCCTAATAGTTTAGTATAAGATTTTTATAAGATTTTTATTGTTGGAATTATAGGCATTCTTATGCGTTTACGTAATTTGGCTGCACACATTGCAGCAGCTACACTTTCACCTCAAATTGATAAGCATTTTGCATAGCTCTTTATATACTAAGAAGGCAATTGTAAGTTATTTTCTGGAAATTCTCTATCCATTCTTATGCGATTATTGGTTGCAATTTTTATAATCAAGTGGTATATATAAATAAGTAAATATTAGAATTTTTTTACCCCGAGGAAATAAAAAACTTTAGACTTAAGTAAGATAATCGCTAGCAATAGTTAAATATATCGGCTCTATTTAATTAATAAAAAATAGTTAATTAATGCAGTTATTTTAATAAATTTACATATTTGTCGAGGATATTTTCAGGATGTCCATGCATACGGTTAGTCACGTCAAATACGAATCCTCGAAGAAGAGAAAGTCTTTGGCACTCTGCAAGTGTATCGCTAATTTGTAAGCAATTGCGAACTGGAGGAGTGTCATTAAGGCGAATTCGTACAAATAGTCTGATTTTAACTTTATCAAGGATATACAGAGAGAGAACAGGACTAGGATTAACATTAGAGTAGTGTAGACTGTAGTATTGGCGATTAAAGACTATCCATAAGTGAATATTGACGAAAATATAATGTGGACGATAGTGTTGCCGATTTCTTGGCCAGTTTTCTATTTATCTTTTGAGGTATATCCATTTTCCATAGTGTCCGCAGTTAATTATGGGGTGCCTTGAGATCCGTCTCTTAAGTCAGCTTGTTGATATCGCAACCAGGCAATATGGCTCGGTAACCAGAAATGTTAAATTTATCTCCGCAGGCAGCGATAGCATTTTTCATTTTGCTTCACTGCAATTTACGAAGTTTCGGATAGTTGTTCGACCGACGGACTATCTACGATGACAATTGGCTTAAGTTTGGTTTTGCGAGCAAGGTTTTGTGATTTGAAGAATAGCACTACCGTTATTCTTTGAAGACGTAATTTGGCGCATATGCTTTTTTGAACTCGTACGGGCAAATATCATAAGGATCGACATTTGAAATCTACAATGCAAGTTTGACCGAAACTTTTTGGGAAAAGATGGCGGCATATATACAAAATACATGTCTACCGCGGATATTAACCTTTTTTCTATTTTTTTTAGCCTAAAATAATTTTTTTGACATCCTCGGCGAGTATGGAATTTTTTTTATATTTTTTATATGACTAATCACTCGGGGATGTTCCTTGCATGTGGAAAACGATGGTGGTCAGAAGGATGTGGAAAAAGGGAAAAAAGGCAAGTGGTCGCAGCTTAGTGGATGAGTGCTGAATAGGTAAATATCCCGACAGCATTGAGATTTGAGCTAGCGAAAATTGTTACCTACTCAAGTATTCCTGATCGAGAAAAGATGTTTTGGAACGATATTTGTGACTTTTAACTCAAAGAATCTATTCTCTAAAGATGGACGATCAATCGGTTTCTGCAATGCTGCTGCTGATGGCTCGGAAAACATATATCCTGGTTCTTATCGCTTGTTGTGACAACTCGGTTTCAGAATGCTTGTGTTGGATATGCCGTTATTGTCGCATATGATCGTTCCACAGTGGATTTTGCTTAAAACAGGTATTTTGATAAAATAGTAAGGAACGATGTTCACAGGCGCAGAACTTTTCCAAATAATACACTTAAGCGGTTCACTCTAAAAAAATGGAATTCGTTAATTGAAGTCAGTGTCACTTCCAATAGTGCTTTTTGGAAAATGTACGCGTTGAATGTTTGCACGTTTGAACGGACGAATTGACTGAAAATGGCATTTCAAATCGTTTCAACAATCTGTTTTCAATGCCTGACAAAAAAAATAGTTTTTTATGGCGATAAAAAGTGTATATATTACGCCAATCTCAAGCGCAAAAAGTTATGGGTTAGTCCAGGAGGGCCATCCACATCAACACTGAAGCGGAATGCTCATGGCCATAAAGTTTTGCTGAGCATACGATGGGGTCAGCAAGATGTAGTGCATTACGCACTAGTAAAACCGGAGGAAACTGTTACTGCAAATCTCTACCGAAGTCAATTGAAAAAGTTCAACGTCATAATGCTGCAAGAAAGACAAGCAATGGGAGTTAAAAGGCACAAAGTCATTCTCTTGTAAGACAACGCTCGACCATAGGTTGCCAAAGTTGTCAACGACACACTGTTGCAGATCGAGTGGAAAGTTCTATCGCATACAGCCTACTCACCAGGCATAGTGCCTTCTGATTACCAATTACTCAGATCGATGCAGCATGGCTTGGCTGGCACGCGGTTGCGAAATGCTGAAAAAGTGTGAAAATGGGTCGATCGATGGGATCGCTGTCAAACTAATATCGTTCTTTCCACACGGTATCGTCATGTTGACAGGAACATACGAAACACTTGTGCCATATGCAGGAAAATGTTTCGATTAACGAACAAATATCTTCTTCAAGTGAAACAAAGGCAAGCAACTATTATGTCGAATACATTATCTAAAAGCAAGTTATTATACTTCAAACGAGAAGGATAATATCGATACAACACTTGCTTTTTGAGGATGAAATGGATTTAGATGAGTTTCAAAGGGAAAATTGTTTTCCACATTTGTTTTGTAACAGCTTCGGATGATTTTACTAAAATTTAAAAATGAATTTAAAAAAAAGCTGGAAAGTAAATAAAAAAAGTTGACTTTCAAAATACATTCCTAACCTTTTTTTTTTAGCCTGAATAACGACCATTTTGGATTCGATTAAAACTAAATGAAATTCGTTTTCCATTTTATTTTTCCAAACTTTTGAAATATTAATTGCTTTTGTAAAGTTTTCAATTTTTTATTTATTGTGTTGAACTTTTTCTTTTTTCATTTTTTTTTTTTTTTTTTTTTTTATTGTTTTTTCTTAAATTTGCGAATGCCTGTCGACGATTGAATGTGGAGTGCGTGTTAGTGTTGTCTTAAATAAATTGTGAAAGTTAAGTACATTTTTACAAAAGTAGGGAAACTTCTCTACACATTTTGGATTTCATATATGTATTTAATAAATTTTAAATGACTTGTTAAAGAATGTAAAACACAAATGCTTCCGATTTTTTAAAGGCTACAAATCAAAAATTTTCAACATAAGAGTGCGAGTACTTTTCGCACAAACAATTCCATCAATGAATACGATGTTCTGTTTACCTTATAAGCAATTTTAAAATTTCTGGGTAAGCATTGATTTATTATTTGCTCAATAAGCAATTTAGAGGATTGCCTTACATAGACTGAACTAACAGTAGCTAGCAAGTAAGGAAAGTAAGGAAGAAAATTGTGCTCAAAACCAGGACTTATTACGCTTTCGGGAGAGAAATACATCGGATAGCAATGCCATACTATGATTATAGCAATAGACGGCTTTCTTGCTGAGGTTTTCCCTTCTTCGTTTCTGGGACTTTGATTTCCTTGGTGTATAAAGCGTACGCATTAGGATTTTCTTGTAGAAATGTTCATTTACTTTTTCAAGCCTAGATCGGACCATCACTCTTAGACAAGTTTTTCCTTATGTCATGTAACATTTACTATTGGAAGTAGACGGTAAAAGGGTTCTTTAGGGTATAGCATAAAACTGCGACTTCTTTCTTTTTTTATGCAACTGTATATTTATCACTCTAAAGAGCACACAATATAGTTTCTTGGAGTTTTGCATAGATGTAGTTTTATGTATGTATAGGATAGCGCGGGTAAGCTCTTACGACTGATGAACAATTGATTAGCTACAATATTCAAAGGTCTAAATGGCTATTATAGAGAGTACGCAAACCGATAAGATTGGTGACAAGGCTAAATATCCTTGCTGGCCCCATTTGAGGCGGCTCGCTGGGCGTGATGTTTATTCCAACCAAATACATCCATCCCTAAGGAACACTACGTCTAATGATTAATGCAATTAGGCAAAGAAATCGGAGTAATATACCGAAAGTCATAATATAAGTCATCCAGGAAATGTTTGCCCGTTCAGGTTGTTCTAACCTTAAATGTCCTACCCTCTTTATTGTTATCAGCAGATATTACTCCTACCGAGTAACACAACTTTCAACAGATGACTTATTGTTTCTTCGAACAGTGCTTAGAATCTTATGACGATAGCCAAATACTAGTTCTTTTGGGGATAGACTTGAAAAACGAGACTAGCTTCGAAATGGCATTGGAAAATTGCCTGAAATAATAATAGCTAACGTTGTACTAATTATAAAGTTTGTGAATAAAGTTTCAAAACTTCCGAAAAAACCCTCCATTTGTATATAGGATGTAATCTTCTGATGGGGAGAGTCACGCATTTTAGTGAATTTTCCTACGGTATAAAACGGTCCGATCTGTATTATTTTCCTTTTCGTTAACGAACGTTAACTAAGTGCGTAGCTGATTCGTTCTTTGTGCATGAAAAAGCAAATTTCTTATAGAATACCTCTGTTAGTCATCAAGCGAACTTTTCTTTTTACACCTTTCACCTAAGGATACGAGATATATTCATTTTGTCTAAACGTTTGAAAAATAACACTATCAACTTGAAATCTAGCAGAAATATTGGAAGTTCTTGCACGTAGGCGGATATTAAAAGTTGACTAAATCGATCGAAGCACACGCCTACAGTGCCACATAAAATGAGAAGACCTCTGTTTTTCAAAAGGAATACAAGATTAGTTAGTTTTTTGCTCATTATTCATAAACTGCAGCAGATAAGTCTATAAACATTTGAACGTACATTCTATGGGCGCTGCTGTAGCACGTCTAGAAAAATGGAAAAAATTGACCGCGTCTTTCCAACGTAGACTACAACAAATTTAAATTTAACTTTTTTTCCGTACCTCTATGACACGCAGAAACAAGTTTGATAACTCCATAAAGTACATATATTCTTACCCAGTTTCAAATTTCGAATGCACTTAACCATGTCCGCGTCCTCATCTGCACATCTGCTCATACGCCCAACTGTCTAATGTCGTAATCTTTTCAAAGCACACGCCTACAACTCCCAAACGTCTATCCGACAAAAGCTTTTAATTTGAAAATAGAAAAAATTAGCCGCGCCCACTCCATACTATAAAGCATAAAAACTTAGTTCCTTCACTTTTTTGTGTTTCTTTTAGGATAATGGTGATGGGTATAAAGGCTTCGGTCATGACCGAATATAATTTGCTTTCATGTTTTACATAATATAACCAAATTCTGACCATAATGTTTCTGATCCGTAAAGTCCTCTTCTTTTCACTTACAAATGAAGGCATCTCAAGTGTCATTTGAAAATGAAAAATTCTCGTTTGTAAAGAAGGAAATGCTATGAAATTAATAAACGAAGAATAATTAAAAAAGCAGGCCGCCCACAACATAGCCTACCAATCATAGCATGGGACAGCAGCAGCACAGAAAAATACTCAGAAAAGTAAAGAAACGGTAACGAACAAAAATCCTTATCCATTGAACAACAGATTACAAAAGTTTGCATTGAATGGCAAAAATCACTAGTGACCAAAAAAAAAAAAAAAAAA
>CCAG010006074.1:0-29731 GCA_001077435.1 Glossina morsitans morsitans
AAAAAAAAAAAAAAAAAAGAAAAGAAAAATGCGGGAGAACCGTCACAATCGCCAATTGTTTAAACTGATGCTTGTACGCAATAAAAAATACACGTTTCCGCGAAATGTAAACTTGACAGTCACACACAATAAGATAAAATGAAATAAAAATAAACGGGCAAAAATACGTGTTGTACTTAAACATCCATTTGAGAAACGGAAACACTAGTTTGATGGATCGAAGAAATTTTAGTTTATTTCGTTACTGCACCCAACCACAATTTTTTATTTAAAATTCGTTTTTCTATTTACAAACGAAAACTTGTCATTTTCAAACTTCTACTTGTACATATTTCCAGTCGCTTTTTTTTCAACGTTAATCGAAATGTGTTTCATTTCTATATTCACAAGATTGAATTTTTTTTGTTTTCATACTCTACACCACTTGTGATGTAAGGGCGTAGTAACTTTGTGCGGAGGCATGTACCATCTGTCTGTCCGTCTGTCTGTTTTGTTTTATTGCTTTCAATTGGTCTTGAAGGTCGCAATTTTTGAGATATTTTGATTCACTAACATGTTTTGAAAGGACGCTCCTGAAATCGGTTCGGATTGGGCATGTGGGGCGTTATTTTGAAAAGTCTTCATATGAATAACTGTAGGATTGTGTAGGATATTTGATGTTGGTCCCTGTCCCGCTATAGTTTTTATTTTTTTATTATTTTCTAGTATACATGTTCAACTTGGAAATAATAGTTCATAAAAGGAGGACTGGAAAGTAATGTCGTTTCTTAATTGGTATAAGAAATGCATAGTTCAACGTACACGTGTTTTTGAATTTCCCCAAAATATAACCTCTCCTATGAAATGTAGGTCTTTTCAAGGTCCAACTTTGAACAATTCATGGTCAACGTTTGTGCATAAAAATAATCTGACATCAAAATTGACTGTAGCAAACTTGGAGAACGTACGACTGTTTTTTGGACCTCCTCTGCTAAATGGTATAATTTTTATTTTTATAGGCTAGAGTTCACAATGTCGAAAGGTTTGCAGCACCCGAAGACACGCTCCAGGAGCATGCATATACATAGATAGACTTGCTTGGCATCAAGTTCTAAATCAATTTAAGGATGTCAATCTGTCCGTTTTTAGGTCTGTGTAATGTCTATGGCAAAGATATTCTCGATCCGAAAAACGACGATATAGATATCAAATGTGGTGAACACGTCCGAAGTTGTTGAAAGTTGGGGATTACCAGCTTACTAGGGGAAATCCGCCAAAGAACTTACTCGCAATGGAATAAAAGCTAAGAAACCCTTTACTCTCAAAATCAAAAATATTGGTTTCTTACTCATTACTCATAAATTACAGCAAATTACAACAAAAAGAATTGGTTTATTCCGTGGGCAGTGTACAAAAATGCAGAAAATCGGTCACACCTACTGAATGGTATAAAATCTCGACGTCTTTCATTTTCGTCGAGTTCTTCTTTTTTTTAATATAAAGGTAGTCAGTGTAGAAGATTCGTTTAGAGCTAAAGATAATTACGTGAATATAAATACCTGATATATGTATGAAAATTTCTAGTTTCATTTACAATTGAGATTTATTTACCTACAAAGTGCAAACAGTGTAGTTTACGTCATGCACAGATGTTTCAATTTGTTCGCTTAAGGTAGTAAAGATTTCATGTTTCAGGTTTTAGGAAACTGACGCATTGTGAATTGTTACGTTTAATAACTGAAAACTATAGCGAACGTACTGAACTAGGAAAGCTTTTTACTACTGCACCTGGCCTGTCAATAACCGACAATAAAATAGGATAAAGAGTAGCTATGTCCAGGAAATAAAAACAATAACTGAGAGTAATGGATAAGGAGTGAAGAGAGAAGTTGATAGTAAGTGAAGTACAAGTACAGACAACATTCGGCGTGTGAATGAGTTTGTGTAATCGTTGGCCGAACAGGGTTTATATGCTCACGAAAAAGTCCCTATCAATGGACAATGGGACTTATGGTAACGTCAGCAACAAGATCATCTCGAAACATTTTAAAATCATGAGCGCCGTCTCACTGTTTCTGCCTTCATTTATTTTTCCTATAACTTCGCTAGACACGAATCGGTCTCTTGCTTTAGTTTGCGGCTTTCTAAGTATGTATAGGAGTAAATATATATTTTATATTTATACATATATATGTTTTTTTTAATTTTTGAACAAACTTAAATTGTGCATGCCCGTAAAAAGATTGCATCCGGCAATTTTAGATGAATTTATGCAGTCGGTTTCTTTAGAGAAAAATTCAAATTTGTTTTTGCATGCAAGTGTGTTAACATAAGAGTGTCAAGTATGTTATTTAAATGCCTGAGCACATACATGAGGGTAAGTCATATATCCGTTTCCGGTGAACAATACTTGTTTAAACAAAGCACGTTATAAATGGAAACGTATTGTTACTAAAGGAGACGTAAAACTTTTGAAATGAAAAACAAAAAAGAAAAAAAAATAAATAAAAAAAACTAAAAACGTAATATAAAAGGAACCCAAGAAAAATCTTTCTGTAGAAAATGTTAAATTCCTCGATTATTCCCAAAGCATTTGTATGAACACAACATATACATATGTATGAATTATCGTGTATACCGTACATGGTGTAGTATTTAAAAAAAAAAAAAACAATTTCTTTTTTTTTTCTGACTTTTGGACAAAATATTACTTTCATATTTGTTTGTCTTTCATTATACGAGTATCTCGGGCAGTTGGTTGATTTGGTCGATAGTTTTCATTTATTGAATGATTTCTTACTATTTATATAAAATAAGAATTTATACGATCTTCATACTTAGATTTATATTTTCTATTTTCAGGACTTTATAATAAATGGAATTTAATTAGAAACAAAAAATATATAATCATTGTGTATGTACGAGTGAATCCCCAAAAAAGTACTATTAAGGAGTGATTTCCAGATAACGCTACAATTTTGCTTCTGTATTGCCAACAGTGTAATTCTCCGAGCTTTAGTTTATGTTCTGTCGTAAGAAAAAACTAAAAAATATGGTTATCTCGCATACCGTGCAAATTCTGCGTCCCATCCTTACCCGTTGCAAATGGGTGACCATCTGAAGAGTCTTATTTCAGATGGTTGGCGAACATTTTATAAAATCGAACACAGTATGGCGTTCGGAACCTCAAAAGGTTGTGGGCTGGAGGTGGCTAGAGGATTGGGGACGAACAATAGTCCTTTTTAGGTCGCAGTATATATTGTCCACTATATTACAATACGTGCTATTACGCATGGTATAAATAAAATCTCATGCAACTATTTTCGTTAATCTTTGCCTCTGACAAGCAAAAGAACGAAGAAAAAGGTAGAAGTAAATCTTGATACCCCCTATAACGTTTAGAAGAACTATATCTCGATATCATATAATGTTTGATGAGAGTGGTTGGTTTTTTCCATTCTGAGGCAGTTATTGGCAAATCGCTCGCAGTATTTTTTCTCTTGTATCTATTGGCGTTTACGGTGGCAAAAATATTTTTAAAAACACAGGTGTTCTCAGTTCACGTTCTACGTTGCAAGCGTAGATCAGTGATCTTTTGACCAATTGGAGCATTTTCAATCACAGCCTGCACGCAAGCACTTCCTAAGGCTTTGCCCAATTTGAGGACGGTGTCTTAATTTTTGCCAGACAGATAGACATGCCTATATCGATTCAGACTTTGATACACTCAACAATACAAATATATTAAGGAGTCTCTAAAACTGCCTTCTAGGTGTTGCAATTGTTTTGTCGAAATTAATATACTCTTATCCTTCGGTGAACAACAGTGTAGGCTTAAAAGCTTACAGTTGGAACTAAATTTCATCTTACATATCGATATGGATTGATACTTGGCAAAAGAAAATGTGACCTATGCAGCGTGACGCATGTCCAGAGTACTTCAATAAGTATTTGTTGTAATTACACTTGAACTGTTCCGATTCGGTCGGCGTTCAAAGGCTGTTAACAATGAAATATGAAACAATGAATAAAAACAACGAAAGGGGATGAAATTTTGTAAGTTTACAGCTTTTCTGACTGACTAACAATGAAACATGAATAAAATCAGCGAAGGGAGACGGAAATTCTTTAAGTTTATAGCTTTTCTGGTTGACATTTAAGACTTTACCATAGGGCGTTAGTGCGCAAGCACAATCGAAGACAATGTTATGTTCAATCTTCCGATTGGATTACGATTAACTAGTGCATAATAATTAGCCCTCGTTCTTGGAATTAAATAAGGGAAAGCTCTCTTCATGTAACTTATACCTTCTATTCATTCTCCTTATAGCTTATACGATCAAAATGCAGGGTTACAAATATTCGTGGATTTCTGTTATAATTTTTACATTGCTTTTCATACATTTGCGTACATACTGCTAGCTAAAAGATAGCATAACACATAAGACAGAAACAAGAAACGTATACTCATCTTGTGAAAGTTCTACATACCTATTAACTATGTTCCCGTTTATATAAAACGCCTTTTCCAAGGCATATGTTAACTGTAGATTTCTGTCATAGATCACATTGTTACATGCAATGTAATGTAATGTAATGTAATTCATAAATTATTGACATTAATATGCTGAAATTTTTCCAAGATTGTTTCCCATTTTTCTTTTTTTAAGCGTTGTGGACTGCGCACTCGAATGAAGAATATGTACCCCTATCCCTATCGTAGTATATTCATGCTTGATCTTTCTAAGCAGACAGAACCGCATGAAAGGAGGGGGGCGCCAGACAAATCTGTTTACATTACATTCGAACAGATTAGGGACCTAAAAGGTCTTCCACGCTCAAATTTAATTATTAAAATTATTTCGAAAGAAAACGGAAAACTTTTCAACGGAATCCTCTGCAATTCATGTGGCATGGCTTGGTCACGATGGCAAGCAATATCTTAAGTCAAGCCGCCTGAACATCAGAGAATGCCTTACAGAGGGAGTAAAGGTGACAGAGAAAATTAAAAATGCTTTTTGAGTACAAGCCTAATCCGGAAATGCATTTTTTGGCTCCGCTATAAAACCTAAGTGAAACTAAAAAATTTCCCAGGAAATCTATAAGAAAGAATTGCAAAGAAAATATCAAAAAATTACAGATAACTGAACAACACATATATTGTTTTTTTTTCTTTATCTTTTTACTTTTTTAACTCAACAATTTGTTGATTTTAAATTGCGAAAGCTGTTCCCTTTTCAATTTATAGACTGTCGGCGTCCTTCGCACTCATTTTTCTTCCACATGGAATGTGGTTAGAATGTGTACCGAATTTATTCAGTCGGGGAGTATCTAAAATTCGATCTAAGACTTGTTTAAGTTTCCCATTCTTTTCGTTAACCGAAAACCCTTTTTACTCTACACTAAATGTCTGCTGCTTGAAATATAACTTCGTAAAATCTAAACACAAGTAAAGAAATTATATTCATTCCTGGTCGAATCTCTAATACCTATCATTCACTACACTGCACAACATAATACACAGACTTAAGCTTAATTTCCAATTTTAAGCCAAGAATTTCTGTGTCCAGGTTCACTTCAATTTTTGCAGCCATAAAACCTCTACTATGATGATTGGCTGGAATGGTTAGCTAGAACTCGATCTTAGGCGTCTATACTTTGCTTAGAACAAAGGTAGGAATCGAGTTTATATCATTCCAATGGATTTTCATACCGGAGATCCGATATGTATATATATGCGGTTTCATATGAGTATTCGTGGATGTTACAAATTGGATAACAAAGCCAGTTTGCATGAATTCTTCGGTGATGGTTAGTTAAAAAAAAACTTGTTTTCTACGCTCAGTAACAAAATGTAACTCATGTAAATATTGTTTTCACAAAAACTGTTAACCTAGAAAGTTGTTTATGTGTATGTGTATAATCGTATATATGCAGGAGAGTGTTATAACTTTAAGCACATATTTCACTCTCACAATAAAGAACACAACTACATTCATATCTATAGAAAAGAGAAGAGGTCTCTGTGTACGCATAGATACACGCACATAGTTTAACTGCTAATGGTTCCATTCATATTTAACATTCACTTGCGAATGAGTAACTTTAGGTGTAACATTGTATTCAAGCATTCAAGCATACATGCATGAAACATTTCTTGATTATTCTTCAGATTGTTAAAGAAACACAAACGTACGTTTACGTGTGAGTTTGTGTTTTTTTGTCTAATTTCTATCTTTATGCACAAAATATTCATACATATAACGATTATGGCTAGTGTACTAGACTTATATAAAATATTTTATATATATGTATATATATATATATACCCAGACAGACGGGCAAAAAATCAAACATACTTAAATATACTCAGAGACGCACATTGGTATAAATGTACATATATATGTATGTATATAGTAATATTAAGTATGTTTGACCTTTCAACTGTTCGTCTGTTCGTGCGTCTACTCATTTATCTATCGATCTGATGTTGAGAATCTCACATTCCTGACAAGTGTGATATATTCTTCTTAGTTAATACTGAAAATGCATCACTCGCCCACTAGTACACACGCAATAATCAAAATAGAATGGTATCCAACCAGTCGTAGATGTTGCTTCAAAACTTCACGCAAATATTTCACAATATATGGCGAAAGTTGAAAGAAACTTTGGACCCAACCGATTAACGGACGCGTTCACAACTAAGATTGCTTTATAAAAAGGAAAATAGTCATTATTTTCTATAAAATTTCAATTTTTTTCCTTTAAAAAATAGTTAAATTTTTTATTCAAATATTAACTTTTGCTTGTGTGCGTGCATTTATCTAAATGTTTTTCTGTTGCATTTCTATTCGAGTTACATTTGAGCCTGTCCGTTCTTCAAGTTGACTTTTGGTTAAAAGACAAACAGTTGTCTAAACTGCTTGTAACAAAATTCTCGAAACTAAAGGAAGACCACATAAAATCTTTTGTCATCTGTCTTTTACAATTAAACTTTACTTAAAACATTATCATTTTGTTTATAGCCTTAAAGCAACAGTAGACAGTGATAATAACTAAGTAAAAAATAAATGCACAATGCTTTTATCCCTACTTGTCAAAGATGTGAAATGAATGCTTGTTAAGAGCGAAAGCTTTTCAAAAATGACGAACTGCCAAGTTTGTCATTTCGTTCGTACCATTTTGAAAAACAATCCATTGCGTAACATTGTGTCAAAGTCAAGATCTATCTATTAAATCTCTTATCTCGCTCTATCTTTTGTGTACATCCCTCTCTCTTTCTATTTCTTTTACTGTTTTTCTCAGAACCGCAGAGTTTGGAAAGGGAGGCTTTAATTCGCTGCATACAGTATATAAATTGGGTTTAAAACGCACTAAAGCGAAGTGATCCAAAATGAGTACCACACGTGCGTGATCTAAACTTAATTTCTATCAAGTATCTGATCTTTACTTATTTTCGCCATTAATTATCATGGCTTTTATTTTGATGTAAATTTATAGTTCGTAAGGACCTGCAGATAATAAAGAATCCTATGTGAGTTAAATTTATTTTAGTTAAGAAAGAGATCAAATCGTGACTCTGGATTAAACTCTGGATATTAATCTTAACCAAAAAAACAACTTTTAAGCCCACGCACCACGCTTCAAAATTGTTCCCACATTTTCTAAATCCCTTGACTATTTTTACCGCTTATTTCCCATGAATATTAAGCAGCGAATCTTTTTTGCCCGTAATGAGGTTCTAGAAAAAACTCATTACATGGAGAGCTGTGGTAAAAATGATTCGATCAAATTCATTTTAAACAGAATTCGTCTTTAAGGGAAAGTGTACTAAATTTCTCCAGAATTATCTGGGAAACCCATAAATTCGAATACGAGAATTATTGTACACTTATCAGCAAAAGGACTTACGGATGGACGAACGGATAAACAAGCTTAACGTGATTCAGAAAGTGATTCCGAGTCGATTGGCATAATAAGACTTGAAACTGTCTCTACTTCTTGTGCATGTTGAATAAATCCACGCGAACTTAATGTACTTTTACAGCAAGTAGAGTAATAAACGAAAGTCAAAGAAAAAACCAGTGAATAATTTCGAATCCAGAATACTTAACGGTCTAACCATTTATTGGATTCATCTCACAACTCTGCTGACTCAGTTTTACGAGTTCGGTTGTAGATTCCAAGGAATTAATATAAACTCATGCTCGCCATGTTTGCTTATCTATTGCCGACGGTCGTACCCTCGCAAAAAAAGAAAACTTCATTTCGATCCCTTAGCTGAATTGAACGTATGAATGTTAAAAGAAGCACATAATCTATGCACAGCTATTGAAAATTCCGAACTTATAAGCTACGGCTACTATCGATATAATACTGAGTGCAAATTCTTATGATAAGATTCATTAAATCATATTTGTGCAGTGACTTCAAGTCGAATTTAGTCATTGGAAGATAAAGAGATCGTTGATGATTATTTTCTGCGCGCTGTCGAAAATTTTAAAAAGTTATAAAACTCAAGTGTTTACTGTCCCTATATATATTTGCTGGCTAAAATGAAAGTTTTAATTTCCAGTGGCACTAAAGCAAACAGCATACGAGTATGCGTACCATACGTAAAAGGCGTCCAACTTTAAGATAGGAATATGTAATTGTATGCTCTTACGGACATTGAAATAGTAATGGAATGGAAGCACTACTCGTGCAATATGTTAGGCTTTTATGACAACATTTTGCGAGGCACGCTGCCAAATGTAAACATATGGCTAATCTAAAATCCTTTATAGAGCAAGTGCTCATATCTTAAATTTTTTGAAACATTGCTTGATTTAGAAAGAAATTTCGTTTTTTTTTTTTTTTGTTAAAACAAAAGTCGACTTCTTTATAGTCTATAAATAAATAGTTTATCAAGAACAGCAGAATTCAGTAGATTTGAACTCTCGGTGATCTTACGGGCTGGCATTCGTCGGTTTACTTCAAATAATGCTTTTATTCTGTCTTTCTTCGCTCTTATTGGCTGTGATGGAAAAATGCCGAAATGTAATTTTACAAAGCAGTTTCGGCACTAGTGTTCCGTTACGCCCATTTATCGCTTTCATACGCATCCAATAATTTTTTTCTTGCTTGGACATCATTCTGACCTTTCCGCTAATAAATCCATATTTGATAAGGCATTACAATACCACCTATCGAATATATGAGGACAGTGCGCCTTGAATGTCAACTTGGCTGTAAAAAAATGCAATTAAATCCACTGTTGGGAAATAAACGAAATGACTTTCCGAACCATCGATCACCATTTCAGCTAAATTAAAATGAAATTTTAAGAAACTTGCATTGGTTACGAGGAGTGAGAAGGTATTTTAAGAACTCATTCCAATAGTAGGGAAGACGCTCTCTTAAATATCTAGTTTGGTGAGAGAGGAAGAAGAATTTTCCTTCTTTATCAATGTGATTATTTTTGATGTATCTTCTATACAGACAATTTCTCTAGAGCATGACGTGGACTCGGCACCGAAAATATTTAATTGATTGTCCCCGATTATTCATGGATTAAATAAGGGGCATCAAGTATCGCTTCCCAAGATATGGGAGAAGACCCGTTACATGAGGTGCCCGTTAATCATGCTTTGCTAGAACAAAATCGTGGCAATGGAACGTTCGCTTTACTCGGGCAAAGATAGGGTATTAACTAACTATTCATTATTTAATACACGCACTACAACTTTGACGTAATGTGACCGCCACTACGGAACGAATCAATGGATCGTTTTTAGTTATCGGGAAAAGGGGAACTAAAAGGATGAAATGAAAGATTCCATAAGCCCTTGAGTATACTACAATACATTTACTTTTTAAAGCACTACCTGCTACTAATGTTTTCGTGAAAAGCGCCTCTGGTACCGGGTGAAATTTGAAAGAATCAAAAACTTAATGTATTGTAAAGATCATCGTGACTTTCTCATTTTTACTGGGTTTCCATATTTCCAGCAGTACTTGCTCTTTTCGGCGATATATATATTCATTTAAATTCAGTTTTTTTTTTTCTTTAGGTAGTGCAGGTAGACCAGAGTTTATCGAGATGATACCACAGATTCTGGTTTTCACATTATACAGATATTTCGCTAAATCAATAGAATTGTAAAAGCTGTCAACATAAGTATTATACCACTTATTATATCCACCGCTGAAGAATAACGGGTACCAAACTTTCGCTTGTTTAAACATTTTATGATGCTTGCCCTGTTCATCGGGTTAAAGGCGTTTCTGATGTCCAAGGTGATGACAGCGCAAAAACTCTTTGTGTACTTGCTTTTTTGTGCTGCCGAGACCCCTTCCCCAATAGGATCAATTGTCGAACGTAGTTTGGCAAGGCCAAATTTGTGCCTAAAAAAGCTGCTCGCGCTCTCCGGCTCTTTTTCTAATCTTGCTGGTAGCAATTTTTCGAAAACTTTGTCCACGTTGTCCAGGAAACAGATAAGTCTATAAAAAAGCGGTCTATCTCTTGGCTTGCCGGGTTTTTGTAGCAAGACAAGGTACAAGTTTTATGTATTACCGCGTAACTCCGGCTGTATGTTGCCATCCAGTTGTATTGTTTTAGTTGGTATTTCATTGGGTCCCGGGGATTTCTTTTTTGTCAAGTCGCGTCTAGATTTTTTCCAATGCCACCGATTTGTTTGGTTATTTCTGCCTTATTCTCCGGCGTTTCCTTCCTCTTTTTGGGAGCAGTTTGTTTTTCCTCGTGGACTTTAGGCGCTACCGCAAACTGCTTGCTTACTAACGAAGATTTCTTCATAGATATTTGCGCCATTGCCTTCAGAATGTTTATAGCTATGTTATTGGCACCTGCCAATATCTTGCTTATGGCGTCTAATTTATACCCTAATTTAGTGAACACTTTCTTTTCCTCTTCCTGCTACACTCTATTAAAGTACTCTTCGCCGAATGCTACGTCTTGTGCCGCTTTCTTTGCATTCCTTGCCCAGACATTTGCATTTATTCGCCTGGGTGGCGTTCGCGGACTTTGGCGAACGAGTGTGTCTGTGTGGCATGTGTTTATGACACTCTCCTAGTCGCAAAAGTGAAGATAACGACTTTAAATCTGATGAAAACAATGGATGCCATTGCACGCAGATTGGCATTGAAAACGGGCCAAATTGGTAAGAACACAAGCCCGTGGTGAAGTTGGGTTGTGTGAAAGATAGAAGGATCAGACACATTCACATTTACTTTACGAACCACTTTACCATTTATATGCAACACTGGAAAAAATCAAACATGCCCGCACAAAGTTACAAAGTTTTTCGCTTTTTTTAAGGTTTGACGCTTAGGAGCGTCAATTATTAATCATAACGTAAACAAGAGTAAAACTATTTCGTACAATATGGTGGATGGCAAAACCTGGTGAATTCATTTTTTCTTAATAAAATCAGCGAATGGGTATCAAACGCAAGGAAGAAAAAGGCGATAAGATAATTGTGTTAACTCTAAATTAATGACGTTGAACGTCACGATGTGGTAGATTAATTTTTCCTTACAATGCCTTTTAGTGAAGCAAAAAGATAAGAGATAAATTTTATTCTATTCAGTTTTTTATGACAGCAAATAAAAGCATTGGGCGCCAAAGATTTTATTGGTGGTGAGTATGCGAGATTTGGCCCCAGCTGAATACAACTTTTTTACTTACAGTTAATGACAGATATAACACGTCGTAGATTCCTATATTTTCACATTCTATTCAAAGTTGCATACTTAAATGCTGTCATGGAATTGTATACTCCGAATTTCAGGGAGTGGAAGTGTGAGTTGGAGTGTAGACACACAGAATTAATTAGGTTACCGACATATAAAGGTTTATGCATATGGGCATTGCGTGAAGTTGAGCGAAAACCACAAATGTGTGCATGCGGGAGTTTCGTGAAGATTAACGAAATGCACGAATATGTGAGCGCGGCAGGCACTTTTTAATAATATAGTCATTACTAAAGGAATCCCTGAAGCCACAAGTATAACGTAGTCATGGAAGCAATCATTTCTGCAAATGTTGAAGACACGAAAAAAGTAATAATAAAATCTCTCCTAAAGTTGTTGCAATTTTGAAGCATTTTCGAGCGAAACATAGATCTGGCTATCGCCTCCATTCATCCTTTCGCTTTTTTTCCTATTTTCTCAACACAAAGGATTATTCAGAGGAAGGCGTCAAGTATCTTTAAAATTCGAAAGCACTTAAGTAGAAGTACTATCCAAATGAAGTTACTTTTAAGAATTCCCGTTAATTTTTCATCAAACCATTACTCACAATATATATAATGATTTCACTCACGACTATCAAATTTTGATCCGAACAGTATTATTAAAAATGTTTTTCATTTTTTTTTGTGTTTTTCGAACATTTAAAGTTTATATTTTAAAAAGAAAAAATGCCCATCCAGATAAACTTATTTGCTCATTTCATTTAACAGGTTTTTATACTCATTGCTTATAATAAATGTTCGAGTAGAGATTTCCTTTATGTTCCTTCGCAAATACCAATCAAGAAATTTAATGCACATGTTGAATTAAATATGATATGTATTTGGGTATATGTTGCAATAAATATATGCATATGCATGCATGCAAATAATTATGTATTTATGAAAAGACAAGAAAAAAAAAAAAAGAATGAAAATAAAAAACATTTACAACGCAAAAGGCATATATGATAATAATGCAAACTTCTCGTAAACCCGACTCAAAGGATATTTATTTTTTTTTTTCATAAATTTTTCTCGTTAATTCGTTATTAATTTAGCGTTTTACTGTAATGTATGGGAAAACAAAAAAAAAAAAAAAGACAACAGCAAAAAATGCCTGCTATCAAATGCACAGCGGAATGTAATCAGAACAACAATACGAACGACATGAATATAGAGCCAACGGTAGTATTAACGACAAACAGAACGCAGCATAAATTGCTTATTTAATAAACATATCGCTGATGTAACCAAACCAAAGTTCATGCATTTAGCACAAATTGCATCATCATAAAATAAAACGTTCTTGTTGTTGCTGTTGCTGTTGCTGTTGCTGTTGTTATCATTACTTTTTGTTATTGCTGCTTTTGTTATGTATTTATGCATAAGCACATACCACACGTATATATATATATATATATATGTAAGCAAACAGCGGCAGATGCATTCCTATAAATTGGTATAAATATCAGTAAGCAACGGTCTTCTGCCTATAAGCATGTTTGTGTGCGTATGCATGTTTGCGATTTTATGCGTATATGTAACTACTTACTTACATACGCATACGTTGTAAATTGTGGTCAACGTATCACAGCAAGCATCCTAAAGGGACAAATATACATACGAAGCATATATAAATATGGTTTGATAAGTAGATGCCTGCGTGTGTATGTATATATAATATACCAATTTACCGCCAGTTCAGTGCATATGCTATATATAAATGTTTATTACTTAACTGCTGCAATTAACAACATCTATAGTTAAAGGCAAACGCACATAAATGCCCGCACACACATACATTCTCTCTCATATTTTTAAAAGCCAACTGCACTCATATTTACCACAGAAAACATGCAACATAACATCAGTGCGGGTTGACATTTATCACAAAACTCGTTTGCTGTTAACCATTTACAAACTCGACTGACTCCCACCCAAAAAAAAAAAAAAAAAAAACAAAAATAAATAAAAATAATAATAAAATGATTAAGCGGTAAGGCGGCGAATGATAGGGGAGACATATACATTCACAAAATCCAGAAAAATTTTAAATATAATTTAAAGCTCGAACCTTTTGAATGTTCCCGCATTATTTGATATTAAAATGAACTTTTTTATTATATCAACATTACAAAAGTCACTGTCTGACTCCCAACCAAGATTAAGTGTACGACTATATGAGCACTATTCTTAACCCACCTTTTAGTTTCAGTCATCCTACACTGGATACACTAACATAGTGGGAATGACAGGACGTCAAAGTTTGTTTCTCTCTTTCGCTCATATTGCTGCTACATCTATCTAAGTGAATATCTCTCTCTTTTGCTCTTTTTCCTACTTCATCCATCCGACTGAATGCCTGCCCGCTATCCTGGTATAGATGTCATAAAAATGGAGAAGAAAAGCACACTTTATACTCTTTAAAGCTATTAACGTTGGCTGTTATTATGATGTGACAATAATTTCCGCACACCGAGCAGGAAGTGATTTCATGCTTAAACCTGTAAATTGTAAACACAATTTCATGCCAGTTATTTCTGATAAAATTATTGAAGCAAAAGCATTTTAAAGGCATTTTTTCTTTTTTTTTCATATTTTCTTTTTTAGTTAACAACATTGTACCAGAAAATTCTTCTAACACACTTGCCATTGAAAAAACTGATCTAATAGTTGACCAGCCTCGCACAGAGTTTACTCAATTTATATCATTCAGGTTACAGGTTCCTGTTCTGCTTTCCTGAAGTATCATATTTCTATTCCTATTTCTATTTCCACACTGCGGTCACTGTGTAGAAAGAGAAATAAGAGAAGAAATAGAAATAAAAGTAGAGATATAAATAGAAGCAGAGATAGAAATAAGAGTAGAAATAGAAATAGAAGTAGAAGCAGAAGCAGAAATGGAAATGGAAATAGGAGTAGAAATAGAATAGTAGAATAGGCAGTCGCCGAGGTCGGGGCGTCTATTGTTCGAATAGACGTCGCAGTCGCAAACGCAGTAGAAGTAGAAATAGAAAAAGAAATAGAAGTAGGAAATAGAAATAACAGTAGAAGTAGAAATGGAAATAGGAATAGCGGTCGGTACATCTATAGTTCTATTCCTATTTCTACTCCTATTTCTATTTGTATTCCTATTTTTATTTCCATTTCTACTCTTATTTTTATCTCTACTTTTATTTCCATTTCTGCTTTTACTTTCATATCTACTTCTACTGCGATCGCGACTGCGACGAATGCCGGGGACAATGGATGCCCAATTATGCCCATTTACACCGAATGGCCTTTCCACGTACATCAGAGAGTTTCATAACAATTTCACGTTAGCCGAAGTGAGGCAGTAATCGAGCTTTGCTATGCGGGATTCTTGACTGTTCTTTTACTTCTATTGAGAATGGTTTGAAAATCCTTTTTTTCCTTCGTTCTTAATGCAGAATTTCGAAATGGTCTAAAAACTTTTAATGCAAAAAACTCTGCCGAATCTGTTAAGATTCGTATAAAACGCTGTCGTTTAGGTTTGTGCTTATTGTTGTCACAAAGTGCTACAGACCTTTTGGCAATACACTGATTTAAACTATTAAAGGTCTAGCTTCAATTCGTAGTGGCAACCTCAACAATCTCAGCACAAGCGTTAATTAAGATTACGTGAAGCGGGTGTTAGTCCAACCAAAGCAAAACATCGCTACGCAAAGCTACTAAAACCAAGTGACAAAATTGAACCGAGAAATGTACGCAAAGTGTCAAAAGTCACAAGATCAAGATTTCTGAATGATGCATCGCTCCCCCTTGTACCTATGAACCTGTGAACAGTCTCGAAATAGAAAAATTTATATTTCGCCAAAATCGTGAGACAAAATGTGTAACTAACTATGAACAGTCCTTTCAGTGACGCATCCTTTTACTACTATTTTCAAATAAGGATTTTTCCGGTTAAAAAAAAACGCGCGGACTTACTTCATAACCAGTTTCATTTTTTCCATACCAACTCTCATAGTAATATCCGAAAAATTTCAAATAATAAATTTAATATAAATTTTAATGTGCACGTGCATGTGCCATTAAGCATGTGATTGAAGTCAGTGACATCTTAAACTTAAGGCAAATTACTTTTCGGCCAAGTTTTTCTAAGCATTTGAAAATTTTTGGTTTTCATTTTTCCTCTTCCACCTTAAATATTTTTATGACTGAATAAGAAGGATATATGTAGAATATGATCGACTCTGCCCCCCCCACCACGCGCATCGCCATTCAGTTTCGAAAGTTTCTGATATCGTTTATAGCCTTGAGAAATGCACTAAAGCAAGGATACGCAATCAACGATTCATATGCCCTGCGAATTGCCTTGATGTGCATTATTTGTTGTCTTGTGCTATGTGTGGATAGAGAATATTGTTTATGTATTTGTAACGAACGGCATAAATGCATGCACTAGAATAAACATTTTTATGATGATAACATTTTATAGTGAAATAGTAAATCAACAGCAATGCAATCGCAACACCATATGAATGAAAAGAAAAATCTATTGCATATTGTATATATGTATATATGTATATATATGTATGAATATAAAAAATCTATGCATATACAATCGTTCACATGTAGATGCTTATATATGCTTATGCAGTATGTTCTGGTCCTTGTAAGGACCAAATAATAAAACAAAAAGGGAAAAAACTTGGAATAAATCAGAGAAAAGAAACCTGAGCTAAGAAAAATGTAAATTTCTTTAGAGGCAAGCAAGCTTGGCTTATAGTTGCCGGTAAGTTGAATGTTTTAGTAAATATCTATCTGAGATATAAAACGAGACGCAACAGTAAAGTCAGCCAGTGTAGTTTCCAATTTTCAAAGTTTCTCTCCCTCTCTCTCCCACTCTCCATATCTCTTTCTCTATCTTTCTCTCTACGTCTATCTCTCTTGCTCTTTCTAGTATACATTTATATTTTCAAGTTGTGTTTCACTTTGTTTTCCATTATATCGTTTTTATGCTGTTGCAGCGAAAAAAAAAATCATGCGGTGATGGCAATATTGATGATGGTGAGCAGATGGTAATGGTATTGCTACGGTATTCGATTAGGTTAAGTTTACTGCGTTACTGATGATATTTCAAAGAAAAATCAGAAAAAGGCTACAGGCATTTTATACAGAAATCATCAATAATCGAAAAAATATTCTTGAACCAAGAAAACCACATTTATAGGAAATTTATTCGCAAATAATTTTGTTATATATATATGTATATATATACATGTATATATGTATATATAAAAATGCATATACAGAAATATATTTTCTAAGCTTTGCGAACACAGAATTCGAAGAGAAATGTGTTGAGAACAACCCCACACCATACCATACATATATATAGAAATTTATGCACTTAAGTGAAATACAGAGAATGATGTCGTTTATTTAACATTTATCAAAGCAATTCTATTATAAATCCTAACACACACATGCTTATATATTTTATTAGGGATATATATGCTGCTGGAAGCATATTTTTTTTCAAATTGTCTCTCTTCTACAGAATTTGATGTTTCATATAAGTACCATCATCACCCACCACTTTATTACTTTGCCACTCCTAATGGCATGGATATTAAGTGTTATTTATATGTTGATTGATGATTTGGTTTAATAAATAGGAGATGAAGAAGAACAAAAAAAAAAAAAACAGATAGAAGAGTAATACGAAGAAAAAGGGAGAAAAAGAAAAGGAGCCAGATTGATGGTAGATGAATAAATTGTTCATATAAAGGCGTCATATATATGTATATATAAGATATGTAAGACACAACAACAACGTAAACAATCTTTATGCATATATAACTCGAGCGGCGCTGATTGGCTGTTTAGCATATGTGTCCTCATCTATTCGTATGCTACGTACACTATATTTGCATAAAGGTGTCAATAACGGGTAATTTGTGTTAAATCAATTGTAACACTATTGTGTACGTTGTTCATTGGTTTAAAATCAAACTGACTTTGCAAATTATATAAACGACAATTTATTACGCCAAACTAATTTGTCTTGTTTTTTTGCTTTTTTCCTACTAACTGTTCGTTCAATCATAATTTTTGGTTTTTCTTTTATTTTATTCTCGAACATTCGCGGCACGTGCATGTATAGCATATCACTGAATAAAACCGTCGGATGACACCAAGCATCATACATCTATTCAGTTTTAAATAATAATATGTAGCGATGCTACACACGAAATTCAGATCTTTTGTCAGTGTTTTACAAAAACAAAAGCAACATCACTAAAACAATCGTAACATGTAAACTAATGGTGGAAATGTCATAAAATGTTGACAGGTTGATACTATCTAAAAATCGCATTCATTCGCTAGTTGTGGCGACATCTATATTTCGTTTTGTGAACTTGTTAAGTTATGTGTTGTGTTGAAGTTGGTATGGGCAACAACCAGAACCAATTTGATTCGGTTTTGGTTGGTCCCGTCAATGTAGAATGATGTTCTAAAACGATTTAAACACGTCCGTCCATCTGTTTAAAATTTATTAGACAAATTTATTGCTCATCAAAATATCTCAATACTACAACAATAAATGGACAAATGTACGGACCGATGGAATTGGTCCAATAAATTTCATCAAAATATCTCGATAATTAGGATGCGTATGTTGTACACAAAAATGAATGGACAGATGATCGGAGGTGCTTAAATCGCTTCACAAGATTATTCTTAATCAACGGGACTAATAAAGGATGGGTCAGAAGCAATCTGACGGTGGACTATACCAACTTCAGCATAACACATCGTTTAACAAGTAATAGAATGACATACAAATGATGATGATTTTGTCCCATTGACAGCGGTATGGATCGAACCTCCGAGCGTGGTCTCTGCATAACACCCTCGTTTAAACCGGTCTACAAATTATGGCATGTTAAGTGAATGTGGTGCAAATTTTTGAAAAACCTTCCATGCATCATTTCTTGGAACAAAATACGTCTTTGTACAGCTACAAGATTTGATCTTTAGTACTTCACAATAAACATTAGTCCAGAAGAGCCACTTAATATATATTGATATAAATATTTGGACCACATTTTCGGACTCCTTCCTAAAGAAGCATTCCCGTAACTGGTAGGTCTTTCCATGGGGACAGAGTGCCTATGTACAAACTTTCACAACTTTCGATGGTGAGCGAACGGCGGTCACGATTCAATTCCTTATATCAGCATTTCACAGGGTCAAGGAATGGTGCTTCCTTGTTAAAAGTGAAACTAAGTTAATTGACGAACCTTTATCTTAACAATCCTCGTCGACAGTCTACTCTACTGTTACGTATACGTCCTGCTATACGCCCAATTATTATTGTCTTTTATGTTAGTATTATATGTATATTCGTGGCACCCTGTGATGTTGATGGAGAAGTAAGAACACAAACAGCATTACAACCTAGACGCGTTTTTACTTCGAGGTTAATACGCAACTTTTACTAAATTTGCGCAGCAACACACCGTGTTTTAGATCCGCTTCCACATAAGGATTCTTCTGAAAAATATATCCTTATGACAAAAATAGTTGAAGAGTTTTGTTAGGCGAAGTACATCTGATGACCGGTCTTGTCCGACTGAACTTGTCTGTTTAAATTTGTTTTTATTACTTTTATTATTCTTTGAAATGAATCACTAATGGCCAAAAGTAAAGGTCATGATTTCATATCAAATTGTCCTGCGGTTGGCTTCTATTAATGTTTTGCATTCAGTTAACTACACTTTAATATGTTTGCTTCTTAAATAGTATCAAGTAAACATATCTTACATACCTAAAGCGCTTTTAACAATGCCAGACGACCAACCAAAAATGTGCGATGTGCGGTATGGAATAATATACATAATATAGGCGCAATAGGTTTACACGTATATTTGTAATTTACTTGTGTTATACAACTTTACATAAGACAAAGAGAACATAAAACAAACTCTCCGGGCGGATTAACTTAACGTACAGCTTAGTAGTCAAGGATGGAGATTGTCAGTAGCTGCATTAATTACTGGTCGTATTTCGGTACTCATTACGAAAGTTAGCATTAGATTCTCTTTAGAAATGCTTACATTCATCAGTGGAGATTGAAGACAGGCGAAATTCATTAAGTCAAAGAAGACTTATACTCTATATGTGCTACGCTCATAGTCTGTGGCCAGGAGAATACATATAGACATTATTGCCGGCAACATGATAATCTATAATAAAGATCGTTTTGGAAATTGGACAAAACCCATCCAAATTTTTGAAATAAATTTAATCTTGATTGGTCGACAATTAGTGAAAAGCTTTTTAAAAGTTAACTATTTGCGAGCAAAGCCCTGAAGCGACTGCAAACCGCTTGCATGTTACAGCGTGCCACAGATGAAATGACAAAATTAATATAAGTCCATCTTCTGCATTGAAACTTAAACTTAACTTTCTTTGGCCTTTTTCCATCTAATATACACATTTTTGAAAGCTCTACAATAGCAACTGACCGCAACATAAGTAACACTTCAGCTTCACAGTAGTCATCTTTATTGGCAGCAAAAGGATTCATCAGTGCGATATATAGAATAAATGGTACGGAGACGTTTTATATAAAACTTTACTCCCCATATAATTAATAGATGTATGTGTGCAGCGTACAACGTACAAGCAGTTTTGCATGTGTAAAGAGCAATAAAAAAAAAAAAAAACACAAAAAAAAATATTCATTTCAAGTTCTGGCAACACAACCTTAAATTATTCTTCTGTTCGCATTTTAGTGACGTGCATACATACAAGTCCCATGTGATAAATTTACGTTTCGTTTACGTACTTGGCACCAATACTTCGAGTTCGAAGCTGATGTCAAGTAGTTTGAATAGGGTAAAGTTTTTTGATTTTTTGTTTGTTTTTCACTTTTTTTTTTTTTTGTTTTTTTGTTTTCTCTTATTCTTATCTCTAGTTTTTCAGCTGCTGATCGTTCATGTAAAATATGTAAATGTGCCAAAGAAATAAATAAATAAAACGATTGATTTTCCCATCGCTAAGCAATCTTCTTAAAGGGAGGTGGTATAAGAATTCGTTAGCAAATGTTTCAAAATACCACTAAAACGCAAATAAATAAACCAAAATGCAATCAAACAACTTATGGTAGTAACAGCTATTCTTGCATATCACATATCAGGAAAAGTGACCACTTTTTGACATAAAAAAATATTTACATAAAATCACAGAAGAGAAAAATCGTAGCTACAACAAACAAGAATGCTATGAAAAAGAGCGCATTGCTTAATGGACGCCCTCGGGCTCGCTTAACATTTACATAATTTTGGCAACTGTATTATCGTAGGGTTCACATTTAATCCTGAGCTGCATATTTATTTTCAAGGACTTATCTACAATATTGAATTGCAAAATAGCTGCAAAGAAACTACAGGACAAGGTTCTGAGAACCTAATGTTGTAAGTTATTTACGAAATTTTATTACAAATTTTAAACTTTTTGTATCTAAGGCAGGCACACCCCTTTTTAAACTGGGCAAATATTCCCGGATTTTTATAGCGTACACCGCTTGGAATACGGGGGTCCACAAAAGAGCTTGAGCAAGACCTATTTTTTATTATGCGGATTAACAGAGAGAGAGCTTCCCACACCCTTCTAAATTCTCACTCACTTCAGAAGTACTTTATGAATCGATCTAACCATGTCTGTCCGTCTGTCTGCGTGTCTATCTTGTTTGTTGAAACTTCTGTCGTCTGTTGTGCTCAACCTACAGGCTGCAATTTTTAACTTATTTTGATTAAACTTGATACACTGATGCCTCTCAATGGTTATAGGTTATGTTTGACAGTTCCTTCCCAGATTTTGATGTCTGTTCTAATCGAAAGTTCTTTTCATCATTTCATTGTAATTCATTGTAGAAAAAGAGGCAACTTAGGAATATTTCCCTGCTATAGTTTCGGATGATTTTCGGATATGAATATAAAGCGGCAACTGATAACCAAATTCGACCAAAGGGCTATATCACTGATCAAAAGAAATCAATTGCAGCCGTTGTTTGTGAATGAAATTATTAAAGATATAGTTTTTTGATTTAATAAATAACTAAAAAAGAACTCATAAGCGGGAAAATACGGGCCCTTTCCAAAAATATGTTACGCTGTTAATGTTGAACTGCACCACGTATTTAATCTTATGCATTACGTTGTAACGTTGAAGATATCTTCAAAATGGCTGCATATTTCTGTGCAAGGGGGATTGACTTGCAGATTGTGATGTAATTCCGTGAAAGAACCTATACGTCTGCTTAGCTTTTCAAGTCTACATAGCATAACTACAAACTTTTTTTAATTTCAATTTTAAAATGGGCCCACAAAATATTAACAGGTTCAATAGTTTAGTTGTGGTGAGATTTTTTCCAAACAAATGCAATTAGGAGTCCATGTCTTTCAATTCTTGAAAGACAAGCAAATCGCTGTTAAAAATTAATCATTATTCAGTTCTTTTTCGCATTAAGAGACGAAATGCTAAAATGGTGAACAAACTTATTATAGTCCGTTTGAAGCTAAGTTTAAAAGATGATCCAATAGGAATAGAGATGCAAAAAAATTCCCCATTTTTATTTTTCTTAAAATATGGATTTTTTTTCAATTGGAATTTAATGCCAACAATAAAAATATATTTTCATCATAAGTTTCATTTTTCTCTTATGTATGGTTTGTCCTTGAATTGTTGTTGGATGACTTTCATTTTGAAAAAAAGTGAAGAAATTTTAAGCGCTCTGCATGCATACTTGTAGATGGATGGCATACATGCGTATATATATATATGTATGGATACAAGAGTGAAAGAAAGAGAGAGAAAGCGAGAGAAAGAAAGAGAGAGCGAAAGAGAGATTTACAGTTATTTTATACGTACATATATATATTTCATTTTTATTTGTAACATTTTTGTTGTAATTACTGTTGTTGTTCTTGCTGTTTTGTTAGCATTGATGCTAAAAATAGTAGCAAAAGAACGTTTAGTTCGTTTGTTTGGTGTTATTTTTAGAATTTGCCTTCGCATAAATATTTACAAAAATATTATTTATCCACGCACACATGCACACAGACAAACATGGGCACGACGGTTCACAGACGCAGATCCATACACGTACACACACACACACACACACACACGCGCGCGTACATACACAAACATCCATATCTAGTCTTATTGTGACTCAACTATATTTACACATTCACGCTCACAAATCTAATACATACACCCACACAAACGCATCCATACACTGCCACAGACATAAACGAATGCACACCCTTTTTATATTTTTCTTGAATATACAGTGCGAGTAGAATTTGTATACACATTGCCAGAATAAGCATTTTGCAACAAAATAAAAGAGGAAAAACTTTGCATGCAATACCATGAAACTATGTATTCGAACGTAAATGTATATGTGTATATATACACACATATATGTTTACATAGTTAATGCATCGTACAATATAAGGAGCAAGGACATTGCCAACAGCTTTTTTTTACCATCTATTTTCTTCTGTTTAGTTGTTGTTTTGCACAATACGAACATAGAAAGTGTTTAGTTTTTAGGTGAATGAGCGTTCACTTAAACTTCTATACATCCATTTATGTTTATGTATATACGTATATATGTATGCATTTACTTTTAGACGATGTTTGTTATTGGGTTACTAGAATTTGCATTATATACACACATATATATATACGAAATAGAAGAAGGGACATAATGAAAATTTTTTATGGTAAGGAAATGGAAATGAAAATCAATATTAAAATCATTTTTAATATAATTAAATATATGAACAATTTTTGTTTTTTTTCTTTCTTTTTTTTTGTAGTAAATTTATTGCACTGACACTTTAACATTACGTAAAACATGTCGCATAATATTACATGAAATTTTATTTAAAATTTTGTTCAGGTAGTCAACTAGAAAGCAGATGTTTCTTTACTTGACTTTGACTTTATTGCGTCCTGCTTTCAACGCCTTAGAGAAAAAAACAAAATTACACCTAAATTTTCTGGCTGCGAGCAATTTAATTACGATTGCTTCCAATTTATTCGATCTTCTGATTGTTTACTCTACACTCCATCTTTCAACTCAAGTATTTTATTAAGTTCTTTCAGTTCAAGGATGTTACACATTATCATCTACTTATGGTACTTGAGCCTATTTAGCAGTGTTCGATAAGTCCTTGGTCTTCTTCTCTCTAATTCAAATGCTATTTCAAATTATCATATACTGGGGCCCATCTGGCCCCACTTATTCAACCTATACAATCAGTAAGCATGGAAATAAAACTGCTATTGCAATCCTATCATGAAATTCGACAGTATTTCTTTGCTCCGTTTTTCAATTCAACTACAATATGGCACTCCAGTAATTAAAATAATATATATAATTATTTACAAGAGATTCACAATATTTCTTAGAATTGCATATGAAGACGACTTAATAAAAGGGGATCTATCTTATCATTTAATAAAAATTGATAAATGAATTAGGGCATGATTAGGTACCATCCTGAAAACTTAAAGAACTTAGGTATCGGAGTCCGAGTGATCAGTAAAACGACGTTAATCAAAGAATGTTAGGTAACCTTTAATCCAACGCCCTGCATTACTTGCCTTGAATACACAATTAAATTAGGTTTTGTGTCTAAAATAAGACATAGGCAAAGTTCCAGCGTAGATATAGAGATTAGATTGTAAATGTTCTTCAAAGAGATTGAACAATTCGTAGTGTTATCTACATAGATGAAAGTATATCGTATAATTCGTCTACTGATGTCCATAATCTACGCGACTCCTAAATTCTATGCTTTCGTGCATACGGACGGATTAAGTCGATAATTGCGAAGTAATTACCTTCGTAGCACGAAGGGAAAGGCCAAGAAATACCGGTCACCATTTTTATCAAACCTCTCATTGAAAGGTTAACCTTGCGTTAGAACAATCATATTTAAAGTCACCTGATAAGACTTCGAATGCGATAATCCTATCAATTCCACGTCATATCTTAATAGAAAACATAGAAATAACAACATAGAACATAGAAATTAACGATTTTGAATATGGCTTTGAAAATAAGTCAAAGGTAAGCGTGCGACTTTTCTCCTTAACAATCATCTTCAGCTAGAATTAATACTGATGCGACGTACTATGCTCCAAAATTAAGCGAAACTATAGTAGGCCAGGGCTAAACATTAAATACCCTACACGATTCTACCGTTATTCATAAAAAGGTTTTTCAAAATAAGGCTTTATATGGGAAGTGGTCGCAAAAAGGCTGCGAACCGAACCATTTCCAACAACTATCGTCCTTGGACTGACGCCAAGACGTCAACGTACCAACTTCCATCAAAATTTTCCAAAACTGTGGCGGTGTGGTAGTTTGAACGCAACCTTTGAATCTAAATCGATCGGAATAATAAAAGGTGAGGCGATTTTAAGTCTTCTAGATGTTGCATGCATCCGCACGAACTTAATATATCCTTGTGGCAAAAGTGGTGTAATGTGTGAAAAGAATCAAGATTTTTCGTAAATCGTATCATTCACGATAACAAGTCGTTTAGACTCGTCAAAATATGATCTTAGGATGCAGTTACGGAAGCGAAATTTCATCGCTTCTTACTACGCGATGTCGCTTCCAATTTCGAAAATAGATTGACTACCGCGTCGTTTTAATTTATTTCAATGTCTTTCTTCTCCTTAAAATGTAAGAATATTTATTTAATTTAATTTAAATCATTTTGTAAAATATTCTGTTGCTTTTTCCAGCTGAATTTACATAATAAATAAATAAACATCAATGCTTTTAATTGATTTTTCCCACACTCACCTGACCATGTTCGTAACAAAAACCTATTACGTCGAAGTCTTTCTGTTAAGGATGATAGTGATTTATTGTAATATTTCCCTCTTTCCTTCCACTAATGGTAATGGTAATGACAATTACCTAGCAACAACGCCTTACCAACATTTACCGTTAATTAAAAATTTTTGTAGACTAAAACTTTTCAACTAATTTGTACGTGGCTTTTTGGGGCCACGAAAAGACTTAAAAGATATTCAAGGCCTCGATCAGTAAAAAAATAAAAATATAAAAACCAAAATAAATACCTATGGCATACCTATGAAACAACGAAACATTAGTGGTCGCTGAAATACAATCAACGGAAGACTAGAAGAAAGACAAAATGAAACAGAAGAAGAAAGAGCACAGCAAAATAAACAAAATCGTTTACGTACGTCACAGTCACGTACGATTGCATCATAACACCACAACATGAAGCACGAAATGAAGAAAGTCTAGTAAGACTTACAGTAGTGATCGAAATGGACGACATACGTGACAGTAATCGATTACGCGTTCAAGTGAATCGTTTAAACCAATTAGTGGAACTTGATCGCATCGTATTACGCTATCATTCGGAAAAATAATAGAGTTTCCATGTAGATGTGATTGTTGAAAGCTTGCAAACATTGTCACGCATTAAAATTCAGGAACGAAGCACATGGACAATAGCGAAGCATTATCCCGTCGTCTGTTTCAGTAACATTGAAAAACGCAAAACTGTATTAAAGAATTTTCCTATCGCTCAACTTTACAAAAAATTCTTTGCCTACTTTCAGGTGCTACTGCAAACAACTTGGCATTTTATGGCAATGGATCTTCGCGGCTCTAAGGTCGGTTGCAGATCGTGTGTGTGCGCTGATAATGATGAGCAATTATGTGGGTAAAGAAGCCCCTAAAGAGCGTAAAGAATGCAGGAAACAACCAGCGATAATGAAAATAATGTTAGAAGGGTGGATACTTTGTTATCATGGATAGTCATAATGATATGAAAAATGAGGAAAACGTGAATATGAATATTGAACCTTTAGATGATACACAGGCTGAAGTTTTCAAGTAAAGTGATTAGAACGATTATAGTGAAAATGATATTAAAAGTGAACTTGGGAGAAATATTTACCAATAATGCTACATAGAAAAGAAGCGTTTTATTGCTTATGTATGTGTATTATTACTTTATGATTTTCTTTTTAGTTTTCCGTATTTCCTAAAATTTCCTTTGCATTATATTCTTTTCCCTATTACTGCAAAGCAAGATAATGATTTATTGTTATCTAACTGCTTCTGAAGTTAATACTCATCAATTTTAATGATGAATTTTTATTTTACTTTACATTGCACACATGTTCTTCAATCCGGTCCTTGCAATAAAAATTTTCTCATGTGTGTTCTTTTTTTTTTTTCTCAGGTGTGCGTTCAGCTTATTTGTGCGCATTGACTTACGAATCGAGTGATTTCTATAGTAAACAAACTTTTTTATTAAAAATGAACGAGATAAAGAAAAAAAAGCATTTTTTTGCCTTTGAAAAAATTCGATATCTCAAAAGAAACACAAGTAAGAAATTACTTTCGTTACTGACCGTATCTTTCACACTTATCATCTTTAAGATAAAAAAAAAAAAAGCAAAATAACTAAATGTTCGTGCTCTACATTATAGAGTGGGCAGGGCTGATTTTTTCCATTTTCAAAACATAGGTTTTGGTCGGATAGCCGTGTGGACGTTGTAGGTGTTTGCTTTGAAAAGATTCAGACATTTGGCGGATGAGATGATTGGCGGATGGACAGATGTACAGACGAACTGTTGGACATGCTTAGAAGCCGGTCAAGAATTTTTATACTTTATGGGGAGATGTTCTCAGTTTACGTGGTACTGGAGGCGTGCCCTCTGACCAATTCGGCCCATTTGCAAACACCCGCCTGCGTGAAAGAATCGTCCAATATTTCTATAAAATCTGAAGTTAATAGATTAACTTTTACTGCCAGCAGAACGTTTGCAACAGACACTATACAGACGGACAGATGGACAACCAGACAGACGGACGCGCTTAAATCGATTTAGAATTTGATGCCGATCAAGAAGGCTCTCTGCAGCTTCCTTCTGAGCGTTGACAAAATGAATACCCTCCACCTTCGGTGATGGGCATAGAAAGAAGCGAACAACGATTTTCGAATATAAAACTATTGTCTATGTACAGTAGAGTCCTTACACACTACCAAAGTGTTTTTTCTTGGAATAACTTATGCTAACTGAATCCGTCCAAAATCAAAATCTCACTCACTACATTCGTATGAGTACTTTCACAAGATGTATGCCATTGCCGGGAATACATCAGACTCTATCTGCACGTGTGTGTTTCCGTAAAGGGTAAAATAATGCAAGTTTTTTTTTTTTTCATATTCTAAGATTGAAGGCAGAAGAGAATCATGTGAACTTTATTGTTCTTTTTGCTTTGTTATTCAGCTCAAGTAATATCAATAAACTTAATCTGAAACTCCATGAGAAAACGAACATTTTATGTTTGGCTTGTAAGAACATGAACGTGCAAGCACAGGTGGTATGTGATGTGAGTTAAGAATACGATACCATTACGTACGTATACATGCTTTTATGCATCGGTAATAAACACGTAAATATTTATGAGACTTTACCGGGCTTACTAATCTAAATGGATTCACTTCTTAAATTTAACGTCCTTGATAGTGTTTCCTGCACTCATAAATATTTACACATTTCTGGTAATATACGCGTGGCATATACATGCTCAAATAAATTTTCAAATTTTTATTCGAATTGTAAGTTTGACGAACCACTAGCGAAGAAGAAAAGTAAACTCTCACATAAAATGAGAGAACGTTTGATCATAATATGAAATGACTTTGTGGAGGCACATAGGCAGGAACTATTAGTTTCGATGATTGCTTACTATTATTCCCGCCGCGCCGCAATCCTGCCGTATAAAGAGGTTTGATTATTTTATCAACAAAGTATGCTAATCCTTCTTCATAGATCTCTTATGAAGGCAGCTTAATAATTTAACCCAACAAACCAAAGGAAGGGAAAACGGAAAGGGAAATCCTGTCAAGTCTGGACTAAATACCAGGTCCTTCCTGCGAACTAAGCTCTCTCAACAAAGCAAATGATTTCTCTTTTTTTTCTTTTTGAACGACATGGCATTGCTTGAACTACCAAGGAAGGTCTTCCAAGCAGACAAACAATTTGTTCTTTTATGTCTTTGCTAAGTGTGTCTTTGCTGTCTAATATGTTACTGCACAGATACCATTTGGTAAAACTTACAAGCCATACACTTACAAGCCATCCGCGTAGATTTTGCGACAAATCTTGGGTTTCCATTAACTACAGCCAAGAGCTTTCTCATCAATTGGTTTTTTGTACGTTATCAACTTTTCATTTTCTCATCCGTCATCTGTTTTCCAAAAAATACACACACACACACACACACCAATAAAAATACGCAACGAGAAACTCAATCGGATATATACAGATATTTGTACATATGTCAGTTTACGCATGCAGTTCTTTCTATGAGGATTTCTTGTTTTATTAATTCAAACAGGAAGGAAGGTATGAAAAACCAGATTACCTTTGATTGATTTCTATTTTACAATTTTATATATAAATGAAGTTTGAAAAAAAATGTTGACAAATGTTTTTATCTAACTATTGTAGTAATTCTGTAGCAAGCACTTGTGCACTTGTGCAAATCCCTACAAACTGTCTTCCGGACGTTAAAACTCTTTTTGTAAACATGTTACAATTAGTTTACCACAAATTATTGAACACATTTCTTTCGTTCATAGGCCTATTGCATATATCTTGAATACCGAAATTTCTAGAATTTTTTCTATTTGCTAATCTTGATAACGTGTCTTGTTCAAAGAGAGGATACATTTTTCCACGCTGGGTTGCAGTGCAAACAATGGTCCATAGTTTAGCGAAAGGTTCAGTTCTTCTTGCGATAAAAATCCGCCTTTTACAAGGCGTAGTTCATATACGTCAACCCCTAAGACATGAACTTAAACTCAAAAGCAAACGGCTCTCTTATCTGATAGTCTCGAATCGCTTAAGTATCACACTCGATCAATCAGTCTTTACTTCCTGCTTACATGGTT
>CCAG010006075.1:0-92473 GCA_001077435.1 Glossina morsitans morsitans
AACACATACACACACACACACACACACACACACACACACACACACACACACACACACACCAATAAAAATACGCAACGAGAAACTCAAGCGGATATATACAGATATTTGTACATATGTCAGTTTACGCATGCAGTTCTTTCTATGAGGATTTCTTGTTTTATTAATTCAAACAGGAAGGAAGGTATGAAAAACCAGATTACCTTTGATTGATTTCTATTTTACAATTTTATATATAAATGACTTTTGAAAAAAAATGTTGACAAATGTTTTTATCTAACTATTGTAGTAATTCTGTAGCAAGCACTTGTGCACTTGTGCAAATCCCTACAAACTGTCTTCCGGACGTTAAAACTCTTTTTGTAAACATGTTACAATTAGTTTACCACAAATTATTGAACACATTTCTTTCGAACATAGGCCTATTGCATATATCTTGAATACCGGAATTTCTAGAATTTTTTCTATTTGCTAATCTTGATAACGTGTCTTGTTCAAAGAGAGGATACATTTTTCCACGCTGGGTTGCAGTGCAAACAATGGTCCATAGTTTAGCGAAAGGTTCAGTTCTTCTTGCGATAAAAATCCGCCTTTTACAAGGCGTAGTTCATATACGTCAACCCCTAAGACATGAACTTAAACTCAAAAGCAAACGGCTCTCTTATCTGATAGTCTCGAATCGCTTAAGTATCACACTCGATCAATCAGTCTTTACTTCCTGCTTACATGGTTACACACACACACACACACACACACACACACACACACACACACACACACACACACACACACACACACACACACACACACACACACACACATTCTTCATTCTATTCCAAAGTGCTGCTCCAATGGCTAAGAGACAAATATGAAAACCTATAGAATGTTTTCTCTTATTTTCATTAGTAACCTACGTAACTATGAAAATAATCCCTATTGATTGATTCAATGATAGGCCCATAAACAGAAAAATATTGTATGAAATTAAATGAAAAGTAATAAAAAATAAAATTTTAATAATTTTTTGTCACTTAAATAAAAACGTTTTAAGTATGACATCAGTTGAAAGCACGAAAGAAATTATGGTTTGTTAAGCAAACCAAAATCTGCACATTCATGCATAACGAACTGCTAAACTTTGCTATGATAAATGATTTCAAATAGAATTTGACACATTCTTCTTAGTTTGTGTTACGGAGTAATAAATGGTTTGTTGATTGGCTATAAATTTTGCCGATGTTCGATGACAAAGAATAAAATTATAAGTTGATGGTAAAGTGTTTCAAGAAATTTTGATATATTTTTATGAAAATATTTGACTTTCAATAAAGTTGGAAAATCTTTGTGGTCTTATATTATTGCTCAGTATTTTGTACGGTTACCAAAATTTATGCAAACTTTTCTTTTTCTATCCATCAACGAACGAGGAGAGATGCATTCGTTTTGTCAAAACGTTTGCAGCAATATTCAGAAGGAAGTTTTAAAGACCCCATCAAATATTTATATTCTTGATCAGGATCAAATTCCCAATCGATTTAAGGATGTCCGCCCGCACCTTCAAATCTGGCACAAAGATTCAATTTGGTTCTTATATTCAGGTTGGTGTTAAAATTGAGTCAACGGATACGACCACAGTACAATATAACCTCAGGCCACGTCTGTTTTACAAAAGGAAAAAAGTTTGGTTTGGATGGTATGGAAAAGTCGGCCACACCTACTCAATTCTATAGAATACTAATATTTTATTCTTTTATTACAAAATTTGCAAAAGAGAAACATCGGACACTATGCAGTTTACTTACCAACTATCAGTAACAAATGGTGATGGGCATAAAATGTTCGGTCGTGGCCGAATATAATTTTCTCATTTCTTTAATTATTTATTTACTTTTTTTTCTCTTCTTTTGCTCATCTTTAATATGAAAATTTGTTTCAAATGCATGTATAAGAAAGAGAAGAAAGAGGAAAAGAAATTACCTTGAAATTCTTTGCGTGCCGCACTCACTGATGTCACAATGTTTGCAACATGCCCCAGAACGGTGGCGAACAGCATCAGTCCGAATAGCAATTGTAATATCACAAACACATATTCACCTTTCGATCGTGGCTTCGGTAAGTCACCGATCGTTGTTAAAGCTAACGTACACCAATAATAACTTTGTAAATATTGTTTAACTACATCGGCCGATTCCGAATCGTGATAGACCCAATTACGCGAACCGAAACCGTTATTCTTATGTATAATATGATAGAGACACCCGTTCCAATGGAATATCACAAGTAAATAGTGTATGAGCGCTAACGAACGAAATAAATTCGGATAGTTCGTGTGACGTTCGGTGCGATCCATAAATGCCCAAAATCGATAGATTTTCACTAAACGAAACGAACGCAATATCGAATTGAAACCTATCGATAAATATAAAAAATCCAATGGCAGCAAACATAGGCAATCTATGTAAAATGTGGTCGAATTCATATAATGTTGTCGCAATTTCATCGCGTCCGTTTGCAATACGCCATCTTCCAGATAACCCGTGCGAAAATGAAAAAATATATCAATAAGATATAAAAAATCGGAAAAATAATCTAAGCAAAACCACACAACTATCGTGCGACGATTAATCTCTTGAAAGGCAAAACGATAGATGATAACCCAGAAATTGTAAAGAAACGCCAACGATACGACCATCGACCAATAATAACAGAGACGCCCCGCTGGATCGAAAACAAAGTATAATTTTCGTGCAGCACGCAGGCGTCGCGATGGCGTACGATGCAGTTTCTTTTGCGTATGCGATTGCGTTTGTTGGCCTGTTAATGATGACGAATGTTGCTGATGATGTGGGTGTTGCTGTTGCTGTAGCTGCTGTTGTTGTTGCAATTGCAGCTGATGGTGTTGGTGGCGAGCATGCGCAGAGGAGGTAGAGTGTTGTAGGGTATACTGATGATGCGAATGCTGATGATGTTGTGTGGTGGTCGTTGAAGTGCCGGAGCGCGTGCGTAGTGAACTATATATAAAATGAGAAAAAGAAAATAATCTTAACACATAATAATTAAAGTAAATAAGACAAATTTTAATTAACAAAAGCAAATATTGTTTAACTTGTTTTCGAAGAGAACGTTTCTCTTCTTTTGTTGCCGCATTAGAAACATCAAACTCGATTCTTTTATACTTTAAGTTCATTATTATGTAATGCTTAATTTAAGCTAAATAGAAAATTTTTTTCAATCAAGAGCGTAAAGTTGCTATCGTTTGTTCCGTATTTTGTCGTCTCTATATACACTAAGTAAATTAAGTTGAAAAAGTATCGGGAATTGTGAAAATAAGAACAGCCTTTTGGTTAATCGCATAGACATAAAAAAATTAAATAAATAAAAGTAGACTCTATTTGAAAGCAATTACCTATGACAAATTAATGTTTAAAGCATATTTCTCAGGCTCCTTCCCTGGCAATGAAGAAATGAAGAAAGATTTGCCTGGAAAAAAACAACTTATATCCGTTGTATCCATCCGTTTCTTTCTCATTCACATGATGATCCCCTAATAAAATTAACACAGGCCCATGTCCACAAAAAAAGTAAAGAGGAACGAGTTAAAGAATGTAGAGTGTATGCCTGTTCGGTAAGTCTTTACCGTCTCAGTATTCATTGTAGCGACGACCTATGATTGTCCGTCACACTGAGATTTGAGCCCGCGAGCGCCGATCATCTACTCGACTATGCGGCAACTCAATCTGACTTCTGCTGGGCCAATGCAATAAGCAGAACTTAAGGTCAAAATATAAAGAAAAACCTTTGGAGGAAAATTATGTTCAACAGGACGAACTGCAAATGATCTCTTACCTCTACAATGAAACGCAATAAACATATTAACCCGTTAAATAAAACCTTCATATTGAAATAATGATTTCATTCAGTGCTTAACTAATGGCCCGCCAGAGAAAGGCCTGCACAAGTTCTGTACATTTTACCATCCATAAGTCTACAGTTTTAATGAACTTTTATTATAAGAGACAGCCTTTCGTTAAATTTTTAGAGATTTCTTAAGAAAAAAAAATCGACAAACAGACTTCGTTTTTGTAAACGAAAGAAATCTTAAACAGCTCCGACAATGGGTGATATATTAATCTTAACAACTGAACGGCAATATAGCATATTAGTCACAGCAGATGAACCGTAACAACAACCAACAAATCTATTACTTGTTAGGTACATTTAGGCAAAACCCGATACTTTTTTAACAGGATATCGAACGTAGAAGGTTGTCAACTGACTTATTCGTTCATGCTTTTTCAAAAACGTCTACTACACCTAATCGTCTAGAGCGAAAGAAGAAAGAAAAAAAAAGCAATGGGGAAAATGAAGTTGCATTCATGAGGTGTCGTCAGCAGAAACAGATCTTAAAATGTACATTTAAAATATTTGGCAGCGAGCAAAAAAAAAAAAAAAAAAGAAGAAGGAAGAAGGAAGAAAAAAACGAAATAAGAAGCGAAATTAAATTAAAGAGTAGACAGGTATGAAAGCAGAAAGTAAATGAATTTCAAAGTGCCCTAAATGTACTTGAGCAGTGCAATAAATTGAAGTCTGTCTATCAACGTAAAGTGCAGATGAGTAACATTTACTCGGGCGCACTCACAAAATGATGATTGTTGGAATACTCGTTTTTATTGAAAGTATTTTTACGACAAAGTATGTATATGCTACACATATTGTTGGCCTGGGCAAAGTCATACGTCTTTTACTCGAAATGAAATAAAACTCGAGAATTCAGTTCACATTAAATGAATTTTTCAAATAAAAAAAGAAAAAGGGAAAAAGGAAATAAAAGTTAAACCATAAAAGTTTAGCGTAAGTCTTGAAAGAAATGTATGTCACATTTAAACATTTGAGATGAAATAGTTATGCATTTTATTTTGCATATTTTTTAATATTCGATATCGTAAAAAGTTTATACCAAAATTCATAATAAATAGTCACTGTCAGTCACAGTGTCCTTTTTTGTTTTCCTTAATTCTCATTCGCTTTGCTTTGATATTAAACTTACCGATCAGTACCGTTACAAAAATTCCCACTAAAGTTATGACTGCCCATCAAGGGGTTATCCTGAGAGCCACGATTCGTTGAACGATTCCACGAACCCAATAAAGGTGCATCGCTTGTTGTCATATCTTTCAGTCGTCCACGTGATTTTCGTCTGGCCTGTTTGTTGTATAATAAGTCCATGTCGGAGGCAGTGCTTACTGTTGCCACATGCGGATTTGATGCTCGTGATGCACATGGTGTGGCAAGACTATCATGCGATGTAAAGAAACCTTGTTGTGAAACACTTTGGCCAAATTTGGGCTGTGACATGCCAAATTTGGATCCTAGATCTGTAAAGAAAACAAAAAAAACAATAATCGGTATATGAAACGTTTATTAATTTAGCAAAAGAAAAAAACAAAAAGATCATATCATCGAGCATTCGAATGAAGAAAATAAAGTTATTATTTACATGGCCGATTAGTATGAAAACGGAATCGGTTAGTTAAGAACCAAATTACAACCAAGCGTTACACATATCAATCCAGGGAGTAATTAGGAGGAGTAAGTGAAAAAAAAAAAAACAACAATTTATTTTCAATTTTATTCATCAATGTGATTTTCTTCAAGAGTTATGCAATTAATTGGGTGCTTCCCTAACAAGTCAAGACCTTAAAACCAAACTTTTTTTGGTTTTACCCCATCATCCAATACGTATCTTTTTCCCAAAACATTCTTTTAAAGTTTGCAAAGACACAATAAGCGATATCAGATGTGAAGTTGTGTGTGTGTGTGGGTGTGTGTGTGTAGGTGTATGTTGGTGTGGGTGGGTGTGTGTGTGTGTGTGTGTGTGTGTGTGCAGCAGGAATTCGGCCTTTAATTCATCATAGACATCGATTAGTGACACGATGCGTTTTTTACACTTTCAACAGACGTCTTGCCCATTTGGAAAACAACTTTCTCATCCTCAAGTCATTCTGTCACATATAACCGCGTATGCTTTTGCTTAGAATATAAGTTATTTCTTTCAACTTCGAGGAAAATTTCCAGAATATTTATGACCTTTCCTAACATAAGCATCTTTTAAAGGTGTTCACTAGTTGTAGCGGCATTGGTGTGTCTACAAGATCTTCTCAAATCAGAAAATCAACGAGAGTATTGTTTTCGACAAAGAGAGGATTAATGTAGCGCTTTCCTCAAGCCAGTGCTGTAATTAAATGAGTAATTTTTCTGCCTAAAAAGAAATGCTTGCTCAATACGCGAAATTTGGATTTTTTCCTTTATTTTGAAAATATCAATAGAGTTATTAAACTCATTAAAACGCACAACCAAACAATTGACAAAGCCTGGAACTTTTGAATCCGTTGTCTAAGCGATGACATTTCTTAAAAATGATACGGATAAAAAATTCAATCGAGATAATGCTTATGTGTCGGTCCGGCGACGAATATGCTAGAACTCCGTTTACTTATTGCTAGATTATCTTGTTATTATCTTTATCTGCATATTACGGCGGTCCTATGAAGAATGTAAACATTATTTTTTTAGAAGAAAAAACATTAGTACGAAATCCTAGAGAAACTTTTGAAACTGAATTGCAAAACGAAAATTTGTTTTTCCATCTTCCATCGCGGCCATTCAGAGCGCAATCGCTTGAATATAGCGTTCAATATTCCATGTGAAAAACCGTCGAGACTTACTAAATGAGTTGTTTGTGGATCTTTACCTGGCCGTTTCTTGTTTTTAAGTTGCCACGAGAATGTGTTCTTTGGATATCAGACTATGCTTACAAAAGTATGAGACTTAATATCCATACATCATCTCATACTCTTTTAATACAATTTTTTGTAGATTTTTCAACTTTTAGAGCCTTTGCTTTATACGCTAAGATATACTTCTTACTTAGCTTTTTAAACCTTCGGGAAAATGCTGTGAGTGTTGCAGGATTTCTAAAACTTAAAACGTTCAATAGAGCTCCTCTGATGAGATTGGAATTAAATAGATCTTATATAGAAGCGTCCAACATTATTCTAGTATTCAAGTGCTTTTCGCTTTAGCCTATGATTTTAGTAAAATATCGATATAAATATCTTTTCTGTTAATGGCGTCCATGAGATGTGTAAAGTGTTTTTATACTTTCTTAAATCTTAACGAACAAAAGGTGAACGCCGCAATCGCTGGCAGAGTATTGAAAAATTAACGATTTGTGTGTTTGTGCTCGGAAAAATAAAACTATTTTTTATCATTATGTTATCACTTATTTTTAATTTGCTGTTTTGCTACTTTGCTGCTTTGCTGATATCTTCTGATCACATCTTTAATTTCTCTCTACAAATCATATAATGCGATGGTTCATAGCCGATATTTTCGTAAGTAATGTGCCTCAATGAAGCAACTCTTGCATTATACGACAATTGTCATCTTTCGAATATCAATTTGTTAATACAGCTTGGGAAGAGCTCCAAGGATTTACGATGTATCCTTGACCCTTTTTTGATCTTTAACAATATCCTCCAGCTAAGGCTGCTTACTGTGTTATTGACTTTCTTAGCATACATCTGGACTGAGATTGTTATCACATTAGACATAAATGTTTCCGAAACGTTAAACACGGACCAGGGGACTTTTCGTGGTACATTAAAACTTACATTCGAAAGTTCAGTTGCCTCGATTGATTATATTTTCGCCATCTGTTTTAGAATAGCTATCATTTTTGTATTAGATCGCTACTAGTTGTCATCGTAGGTATGGCTTCAGTTCATTCCCAGTGCAGGTGTTAAAAAATTTCGTAGGGAAAATCGAATTTATGTTTATCAGGTATGTAGTGGAACCACTGCCTGTTTTTCCTATCACACAATTCCCATGTTGAAAGCACAACTGCGGCCTACTTCTCATTTCGAACGAATGTGCCACTCAGATAGGTCATGGATTATTACTCAAAAGAAACGTCTCCCAGAAGTACCAACATCTGAAGAATAGGAATGGATGGAGCATTAACTGTGTTCAGTAGCTTGTAGCTGCCACTGCAATAAGTCGTCGAGCTCTGTCGCGCTGCATATCTTGTCGTAGTTCTCTTCGAATTGTTTCTCCATCAATCTTCATCCCAAACGTATCAATTCTAAATCGATGGAAATCCTTCCTGATGGTTTAATTAAGTTTTAACAGCCCGTAACATACCTTTTAAGTACGGAGCAAGAGCTTCGAAGTATTAATAACTGACTTTGTCATTTATGTTGAGGTGGGGCCAAGCCTGCCCGGGGATACATTATGATCCGCATTATCTTAGTACGTAACTTTCTCATCACCATGATTCTCCGCGAAAAACTCTTCCATTCTTCACATCGAAACACTTGTTTGAAGATGAAAAAATATCCTTTTCATTTGTTTTGTCTTTAGATTGTTTGGCATCTAGTTTTCTTCAGATTTCCTATTACTTTCAGGCGTAACGAAATAAAGCACTCAGTTACTGTAAAAAATTCTGGCCTTATGTTTGATGTAAGGCTTCTATTAACAATGTTTCTAATTTCGCTTTTCACATGTTCTTGGCCGTCGTTTGAATCATCGAAACAAGTACTCAAATTTGGATATTGGAAATGGCAAATTCTTTACCGCAGACTTATACCTTTGATATGCATAACCCTCAATACAATATAGATATGGATTTGGACTTAATTTAAACCATAAAAAAGAATATGTCGCTGTATCTCGCAAACAGAGACGCCCATATTTACTTAAGAAAAAAAAAATAATTACATACATTAACAAATTTCTCATCGAGTTCAGAATAGTAAGCTTAATCGAAAGCCTAATAGAGTCGATCGAATGCTGATTATATAACATGAGAATTTATCAAAGATCTTAAAGTCGACGTAACACTAGGTAACACTCCAATTTTGAATACATTAACGTGCGTACATAAGCAATAATTTTTATTAAAAGAATAAAAAAGTAAACATTGAATACTTACCCAAATAGCTGTGGCGATCGATAGAGAATCGTCGCACACTGCCCAAATCAATGCATTGGTCATCGCCACCAGTTAAACTTGGCGTAATAGAAAATTCGGTTGTGTGAAAACCACCAGAGCCACCACTATTACCTCTTCCAATACCTCCAATATTATGACTTTGACCACCACCACCACCACCACCACCACCACCAACGCTGCCACCAAAACCACAGCTATTATTTGTATCAACGACATTTGTTGTTGCATTAATATCATATTCTGTTGCGTTCAGGCGTATGGTGTCGCCATCCAAACAGGTGGTACGTGTTATATTGCTATAGAAACTACCATTCAGTTCAGCCATTTGTTGCTCATTAGCAGTCAATGGCTGTATAGAACGTGAGCTATGATCACGACATAACGGTCCTGGTGAAGGTACCAAATGCCGTAAATTGCCATTCAACGACAGACGAGGTTGCATAATTTCCGGATAACTGGCTTGTTGCGGTTTTACCGTGTAACACTATCGGACACAGTTTGTGACAAAATTCTCATATATCTGACTAGCAAGACTTTACCGAGTTGCATTTGATGCATTTCTAATAGTAGTTGATAGTAAAGTTGTTGTTATAATGGTGGTGTTATTGCAATTTCTCGTTACACTGCAGTATTGATGACGTTTTTTTTTTTTTTGTTTTTTTTTTTCATAAACGATTCCCTTGCATTTTATACGTTGACATGGAACTTGTGATTTTCAGTTTTCTCTCGAACGGTTTCATTGATTTTGCGATGTCGTTGATATTATGTTGCCCTTGGCTTAACCCGGTATTGTTACTTTGGTTTATCGTGCAACCTGCCTCATACTGTTCGTCAACGCGTGTTTAGCTATGAAAAATAATCGAAATTCGTTGATGGATTTTGTAAATTTCGTTTCTCATTTTTATTACTTTCACTCTCATACAACATACAAAATAAAACAGGCACAAAAGGTGCTTATAAGGATATTTGTTGTTGTATGGTATCTAGTTTTAGATAATAAAAAGCGGAGTTTTATATCTGTTTTCATTCAACCGAACTATTTGAGTTTTGGCAGGAAGCAAAGAAATGAATTTTAAAATGCAACTAAATGTTGGTGCATTGTTGTTGTTTGTATGACTAAATTAATATTGAAAAGTGTACGAAACAAGAGTTTTCGTGTCATTTGCTATATAACAACGATTAAAGCAACAATAACAACAACAATAACAACAACAAGAATAATAACGAAAGGATGTGTTAAACATTGATGGATATTTGATTGTTGGTTATGGTGGACTTTAAGGTACAACAGAATTCATTTTCATGGTTACAGTGATGGAGAGACGGAAAGAGTAGCTGATGTGTTGCCGTGGTAAAGGTATTGCAGCCAAATATATATATGTATATATCTTTTTTTTTTTTTTTATAAATTTAGATATTTTAGTTGATTGGAGGAAGTGGTAGATGGTGGTGGTGGTTTTCATTATTTTTCGCTAATATTGAGTAAAAAACAGAAAACAATAATAATTTCCTAATACTAACATGCAACTAAAAGGCTGAATAAAAGGCAAAGGCATGCATTTTTTATGGAGAAATAAATAAATTTAACTTTTTTATATAAATTTGTTAGTTACTAAAATTATCAATAAAGGCAATTTATTTATCTGCCACCCTCTGAACAATCTAACCATATATAATCGGTTAAATGTATACTTTGTTAACTTCGAAATTGTCTCACAACGTTATAGGTGCCATATTTCTTCATCTAACAGCCGAAGAAGGCCTATCCTTCGTTTCTGCGCTTGACAAAAGCAAATTTTAAAATTTCGATTTTTATTCCTGCCCGGCTACATGATATATATTTTTGTCTTTGATTAGCAATAAATTTTGTTATCTAGTTATCTTTACCCATTAAGACAATATTGATGGAATCAATTGGATCTTTCTTCGTTCGTTATGAGTTGTCTGAAAAGCACATTTGAGAAATAAAACTAAAGGGTTTCAATATAATAGTATTTAAAGGAGATTTAAATTTCTTAGGAAATGTAAATCATAATTCCGGACAAAACATATTTCTACCAACTGACTCATTACATATATATATACTGTTGCTTAAAGACTAACTTGTTTTTGCTTGAAAGCCGCGAACAATGTTCCAAAATGGGAATGGGCCAATCAAATAGTCATGGGCGGAAGTCCCAGAAAAAGAACCAAAACTACAGATTATTAGATGAATGAAGAAACTGATTTCAAATAAATTTAAAAGCTTTCTTTAAGGGACTAAAGTAATATTTTGCTAATTTCATAGCTCATAGGCAATGCCACTTACTGATTAGGTTACAATTAAATTCCATCTAGAGGCCAAACTTAATTTCCTGATTAAACATTTAAAGTATGACTGTTTTTTTTGTTGGGAGCGTGATTAAGTTTCTGGCCCCTTTTTTTGCAAAATCAATGTCTATTATCGAAGAAAACGGGAGGAAATGTTTCCTTCGAAATGTAATTTGTGGCTACCCACTACTACTTGCATAAAATATGAATAATGTGCGCAAAGAAAAATTGTTTCTTTGAGTGTTCGTTGAGATGGAAACTCTGCTGTTACAGACGGCGGGAAGTGTAGCATACTTCAAATTAGAGTCCATAATATTTATTCCATTATAAAGTCGAACGTCTTAATGCTTAAAAATCTCCATCCTACGACTTTCGGTAGGCTGTGGCTCTTCCTTGTTCCAGTTTCTATGATACCATACTTCGAATTAAGCAGGAGTTTTCCGCTTTTGGCTGGTTTTCTTTTTGTCCCACATTTCCATCTATCAAAGCATCCACAATATCATGTTGTGTATACGTTAGTGTGCATAACACCGTGTCGCGCGTGGATAAGTCACAAATTTTTTCAACTATGTGCGCTATCATATATTCGCAAGGCTTTATCCTAGAAATTAAGAAGACCTTCTTCAAGACCCCAATGGAAGTCTTATTGCAATATCTGTTAAACTTTTGACTTCTTTATGCCACTCTCACAGATCTTGCTGTTGAACTATATCTCCAACTATCTTTCTAGCATATTGAATCACCATCATTCAGCAACCAAGCGGTACTTCTTCCTACTCTTAAAATATTTTATAGATTTTGGGACCATTTCCACTTTTCTTATCAATTAAACTTTATTTACAGTCAATTATCACTACCAGATGACTAAGAGCCCAATAATGTATTTAAGACCGTTTTTTCTTTGCAAATAATTTCTAAAAATAACGCTTTCGCTAAGGAGGCAATACAAACACCTACTTAAGGCAAACAAAGCAAATGCTTTTCTGTAAAGTAAATTTCTATTGTGAAGTCAAATCCGCAAATTGATAGATTTTCAATTGCAATTTCGTTAAATATTTAGATTTTCTTTAATAATATTTGATTATTTCGTTGGTTTTTAGGGTCAAAGCTTGGCTTAACTTTATCTACTCATAAGTCAAAAGATACCATAAAAAAATCACTTAAATTCATGTGATGGATATTAAAGCATTTATCACAAGCTACATATTCGTCTTAGAAAGATAATTACAGTGCAAAAAGTTTTGTTAAAGGGTTAAAAGGCTTTTTAGAGAATTTTACATAAAAGCCATTTTTTATTTCTATTTAATCAGACCCTTTAATTTGCCTTTTACATTCGGGTAATTAAAACTTTGTTTCAAAATGTTTAACAGAAAAAAATCAAAAAAGTCTTGAAATTTATAAACAATTTGTCCGATTTTTGTTACCTCACCCTTTCAAGGAATACATAAACACATTTCCTTCTCTTTCTCATGTTTGCAAGTTAGGGACAAAAATATTTTGAAATTTTGTGTTTTTTCCTCTATACTTGTTTTCTACTTTTTCGTGCGTATTCAGGTCAGGTTCATATGGCATCAGGTTTATCAGTTATCAGAAAAAATTGATCAAGGCATATTTGTGCATTGAGTCATCCTAGGTTTCTATTTCAAGTTTCAAGCAGCCTACCAGTAGGCAGACAGGTGATGGAACAGAAACAAGTGAACTTCATTATTATTATCAATTAATTGGCTTCAGATCAAAAGTATCTGCATCTCTAAAGCCCAATTTCGAATGTTGCAAACAAAATGAAGCAAGTAAGATCGTTATAATTGGTCAAGGCCGATCATTAGATACCCTGCACCACTTTGTCTAGCACAGTTATTCGCTTGTTTTGGTAATAATATATCAAAAATTACACGTTATTTTCCCGCAAGGACCTATTTCTCATGAAAGTCCTCATATTGGAAGAAGGAGGCAGAAGGCCAAGACATCAGATGGCGTGATCAAAATTTAGCATTTTTAATATATACATAATTTATAACTTACTACCTAAAATTTGATTAGAAATTAGACTTTCACTCTACATAAGTGGTTGCTTTCCGAGATTGCCACCTTATTTGTTGGATTCTAAAAAACAGGCCAATTTCCTTACCGTTAATTTTTTCCCTAATCGATATTATGGACTAATTTTTATCGTAAAATATTGAAAAGTAAACCTTGTTCTAGGCTTACTGTTCAAAACAAATCTTATATAGAGCGGGGTCCAAGGAATAGACTCATTTGGTTCAAGTTTGGTCCACTTAATTTTTAAGGCGTGTTGCTATCATGAACAAATTTATGTTACGTGAATAATTAGGCCTTTTTGGTATATCCGTGCGAATATTTACATGCGATTGTATCCATAAAAGAAACCTACTTGGTCCAAATTCGGTAGGGCGGACTTCTCTATCAATTTACTATTACAATTATTGAAAACCATATCTTTTTAGTGCATAAAGATTCAGTTCATGTAAGAATGGGGAGAGTTGGTTCAAAAAATGTCTCCAAGCTAAGCGAATTTTTTATATCAATTTTGAATATTGAACCTATTCAACGAGTTTGGTCGAGAAATTTTGAAAATTGAATTTTTTAAAAAATAACGCCGAAAAATTAGAACGATCCTAACCATTTTCAATAGCAGTTGTGCTTGGTCTACCCAATTTCATCAAAATATCTCAAAAATTGCGATCTATAGATTGAATACCAAAATATATAGACATATAACCTTAGATAGATTCAGAAAATGACTCTGAATCGATGGTGGATCTATCTTAAGTCCTTCTGGGTGTTACGTAAATCCGCAAAACCTTAAGACACCTTTATACCGTAAGTCGTGTAGGGTGTAAAAACAAGACCAACACACACTTCGTTGATAACTATAAGTGTCGTATAAGAGATATGACAGCATAAAGCAGCTGTTGCGCTATTTTAGGAGAAAGCAGTTACAACCTGATAACACAAGAAATACATTAACTCTTTTAACATTTTTATTCTGAAACGCAAATCCCAAAGCATTCATTACCTGTCGACAAGTCATCGTTATCAAAAAAAAAAAAACAAGAGGAATTATAATTAAAAACTTGAAACAACTTTTCATACGTTAAGTAACCATTTTGTCATTTAGACTTTGTCAGCGACACACCATGGTCTCTAATTAAAGTATTATTTATTTGGATATCATATCTATTTATGGATGGCATATACTCACACTTGCATTTATTCCCATAGAGCTCATGAAAAGCGCAATAACAATAATAATAATAAAGAGAATTAAAAGCTTGGCCATAATAAGAATGGGAATTTATTTGAGGAAGAGAAGGAAACTTTAGTTTAGTTCACTAGACTGCCATGAGCTAAACGAGTGTAAGCGGCTTAACGTAAACGTATTATGAGAAATAGTCAGTCAATGGGTTCTTCAACCATTTGAGTAAATATATTAAATACGTATTTCTTTTTCCTTTTTTTTTTCGTATTTAAGTTGGTATCCTTGCCGTTCATAATTGCATTACCTTTCGACACAATTAATTGCAATAAAATGTTTGCATATTGTTTACGTAACTGTATATGCCTGCATAGGAGTGTAAACACAAGTGTCTACTTGAAAAATTTTGCTGTTGAAATTATTTTTCACACTTGTGTCATAAGATGTCAATAATACCAAAGGGGTCGTTCTTCCTTCGACTCGCTCTCCCCCCCCTCTCACTCTCTCACTCTCTCTCGCTGCAAGTGTACGCGGGCAGGAGTCAGTGTGCACGCGTGTACATATACGTAGTTCCCTAGTTAACAAATGCATACAAAATATCATTTGCATACCTATACATGTAAATGTTTACATATGAATGTTTACAATCATACATATATACATCGGCTTATACAAATTCATCTGCACTTATACGTATTTGTATACGTTTTAATATAGGATGACTTTTACTAGATTTTATAGAACACATTTATTTGATTCTCAATATTTCTATACGTATGTGTACGTGTGTGTGTGTGAGAACGAGTATGTATAAAGAGTTGAATGGAAAATGTTTGCATGTTATTTCTGTGTGTGTGTGTATATGTGTGTGTGTGTAAATGCATACGTCTATCTGCATACGTATATATGTGAATTTACATTTGTCATGTTGTTATTTGATTATGATGACTGCATACGATGAGACCGATTGCCTTGACATAACTTAGCTCAACCCAGAAGAGTAAAATTTACAAACAATCAGACAGAATGGCAAACAATTATGAATAGTTGAGTATGTTGAGATATTTTGGATATTTTATATATATATATATATATATATCCATATATATATATATGCATTTATACACATTTATATAACTAATGTGTTTGTTATTCATATAAATTAATGTATTTAAATGGTAAATTTCAGTGCCCCCACAAAAGCGTATATTTTCAGTGAGTGAGTAAGATCATGATAAAACTGAACGATGTGCTTTCTTCTGTCCGCGTATCGTTTGTCAATTAGCGTAACTTGCATGGTCGAAAAACTTCTGACAAGTTAAGAAGTTATTGTTTGAAAGATGAGCTTTACTAATCAACATAATCTTCCCCAAGGATCGGAGGGTTCATGCCACTCACAATTTGTCTATCTGTGTTTTTAGGGATTTTGTGTATATTATACTTTTTCTTGTGAATAAAGTAGTAATGACTTGATCGTTCAAAATATTACTTATTATTGCTAGGCATGCAGGTAGCGTAAAAATTCCATTTGCTAAAAAAAAAACTTCACTTTCTTTGGTATCGTCTTAAAAATAGGCTCAATACTCGAGGTATTTATGGAAACAAGCGCTCAACAAAAGCAAAATCAATAAAGCAGTTTGAGTAAGTAAGTACTTCCAACGAAGTGTTTTGCGTTATATAACTAAACGCTATCATGCCCAAGAATTGCATTATCAGCGGGAATTCTTTTCAAGACCCGACTCAATTGCGTCAATGCTGATAATTTTGTTGTCTTTGCCAAGAGTGCCTACTGCAAGGCACAAGCTTGAAATCGTTCTCGACACTGATAGTTAGTCTGAGTTTCACCGACAGCTTTTTAACCATTCGCAGTTATTACATGGCGCATCTATTTTTCATTTCCGAGAGCAATCGATAACCATCAGTAGCATCTTTCTTCAAATCAAATACAAAAAGTCACACTTCCCGCAAGTAGCTTGTTTTTTTCTTTTGTTTGGCTCGTAATTGACATATTTTCCTTTTTTAATTTTATATTATAAACAATCACTCAGGAAATGTCCCTTACATACGTAATATGGCAAAAGAAATGAGAATATAGGGAAAGAGATAGGGAGTGACCACAGTCAGAAGAGTGCGTGCATAATCGATAAGCGTTACCTCCTAACGACTGAGCACTCACTATAGTTACAACCAAATATGCTTTACCGCACCGCTGACTTAATAGTCCTGACTATAGCAGATAATTCCATTCCTGGCGATCTATTTTGTACATATTCTACCACACTTGTGGTACAAGGGTATATTAAGTTTGTGTGCATGCAACACTTAGAAGGACTTGAGATAGATCCATCTTTTATTACGTTACCCATATTATAAAAGGCTTGTCAGTCCGCCTGTCTGCATGTCTCAGTCTACAGGAGAAAATTTGTTTAACATTGGTACACATGGGACATGTTTTTGTCGAAGGGCGAACGCTAGCGAAATTGGTTCGGGGCGGACCACTTGTTCTCACACCCCCATTTAAAACCTAATTGTGAAAAGTTGTTATACGAATGCCTGTAGATTGTTGCAGAGTATTTAACGGTGCACAGTGTTTCCACTTGTTTTAGATATAAAATTGTAAGTCAGAAATTTAGTCATACATTGGTAAAGAGCAACAAAAAAATCCTCGTCATACAAAGAAAAGTGTGTAAGCGTAAATTGCTCAGAATGATAAAAATGTTATGCTTCGGCCATTCCGTTTATAAGAACGTTAGAGAAATTAACTGTTTATATCAATCCGAATTCTGCTGCCTTCCGTTTATTCAACGTTAGAGTTTTTGGTAATAAAATTTGCGGTGGAAAATGAAGGTTTGCCCCTAACAGCCTAATAGGCCGCAGATCACATTTGAAAATGGACTTAATACATCTGTTGTATAAATGGACAACAACAGGCAGAGAAAGCTGAAACAACCACAAAGAAGACAAAGTTCAACGTATTTTTCCTAAGTCACTTATAACGTCCATCGAAAACTTTTATTCGGGCTTTAATTACGGCCATCCGATAAGTAAAAGCGATATCTGCAAATTCTTTATGCCTACTAAAGCAAATTCTTTAAAGAAGTAGGTATGTAAATCGATTGATGATATCTCACTGACCATATGTGATCCTTTTACACGAGACGTTGCAAAAGACATAAGAAAAATGTAATTCTTTCACTTTGTCGTATTTAGTAGGAAAACTTTAAAAGCATATAGATATTGACACTCTTTGCCGAACATAGAAATTGAATTAAATTCAAATTAAATATTAAAAGAGAATCCTTGCCCTTCCTCAAGCACTGAGGCTGCTTTGCATACAAGACGAAATGCTTTTTTCATTTTTCTAACCATATAACAGATAATATTGGAAAAACGTTTGCTCTAAATTATGCAAACATTTTGCAATTGATTTTATATTCGTATATAACATAACGAAACATTTAGGAATGAAAGGAAGTTTTGCTTATGTGTTGGAAAAAAAAAAAGAAAAAAAAAAACAAAAAACCTACTCAGTTAAATCTGTCTTGCATATCTGTGGTAAAGGTCTATACAGTCAGACATGGCGTGTATGGTAAGCGGACACATGCTGAATGTGTGCGGGGACGAGTGTATATGAAAGTTTTTACATTTTCTAACACACCAAGTGTTAGTGCTTGATTTACAATTGCAAAATTAAGTATCCGCTTGGTTTACTTTGATGTTCACACTAATTTTTTTTTTTTTTATTTTTTCTTTTATTTTTTGATGCGGTTGCTATGCGTATCTTTTCAATTTTATACGCTTTTGTTAGAAAAATAACAAACGCATACATACGGTTAAAGAAAAAAGAAGAAGAAGAAGAGATGTTTTCCAGATATTTCAAAGTTGTTTACTTTAAATTCTTTTGATTTGTGTCACACAGAGCCCGAGAGATATAGGCGCAGGAAGAAACAGAAATATAGAGCGACAGAGAGGCAGATTGCTAAGGTCTTTCTGACAATCCATTAAAAGTGCGGTTCAACCCGGTCTTTGTGTTTCGATTGTTTAATTTTCTTTTTTCTCCTTTTTCTCCATTGTTCCTTGTTTCCATCGCACAAAACGTCATTTTGTATTTTTGCTTTGGTTGTTTTTCCCGCTTGTTTTCCATTACGCTTTGCCTCTCTTTGTTTGATTTTTAAAAAATTCTTATTTGTTGCTCTTCTCGTACTCCAGATATTTGTAGAGAAACGTGTCTGTACGCGTATACGTGTGCACGTGTGCACGTGTGCGTCTCTGTATTCACATGTATGTTTGTCTGTGGCCTATGAATAATTCTAACCTCATGTGCTTTCAAGGCTTAAGGCAACTAAAAAGCTATTGAGCTCTCTCTTTCTCTCTCTCACTCTCCTTTTCCTCTCCGATTCCTCAGCAATATATTTTCGACACACATTCGACATATTTATACAAGTCTTACTACCCGACGTCAACTTGCAGTTTTTTAAACGGATATTTGTGTAAATTGCTGCTGTTCATGGAGACTTCTGTATATTTTCCGATTTTTGTTAACTTTAATTTTCCTCTCATCGGTTTTGTTGCTACTTTTATAAAAGAAAAAACGTGCTTCTTGTCAAATAGCTTGAATTTTTTCTTGGATTTTTTTAAATTTTTTTTGCAGGTAGTTTTTTACCGTCAGTAAACTGGTCTTGAAACTATAATGAATGTCGGGACCAAACATAACATACGTGTTATCAAAAGGCAAACAACATAGCAATGATTACAGTGAAAATGGGCAAAAAAAAGGGAAAAGAGAAAAGAGAAAAAGCACTGCCCATAACAAAAATCAAACTGCTTTAGAGGATAAAATTGTCTAACGCAAAAGCTATGATTGGAAACAAAATCTCATTGTCAGAGGACGACAAATACGATATAATTTCGAATTTCGTTTCTTTTTCAGTGCAGCAAATACTACAATGCATTTTCCTACAGATAGATTATCGAAAAAGGTAAGGCAAAAATTAATGGTGCAATGTTCGATGAGAACAAGAAAGCAATCGTTAAGCGTGATCACAAGAGAAGACAAAAAAATGACGATATTGGACTTTATTGGAAATCGTCCTGGATAGTGTTTCCTGCTGCGAGAAGCAAGCACACAACTAAGTAAAAATATCCCATAAATGCCTGCTAGCGCAAAAATTCGCTAGCAAAAATATTGTCCGAAATTATGATTCTCATTTTATAAGAAAATATATGGAATGTAGAGCTTTTTTTAAGCTTGATAAAAACAATTGACAAACTGGAGTGCTTGTAATATATTAGATAAAGAAACAAGAATACAGATATATAAATCTGAAACCGGACTTTAATCATACATGGCCATAGTTGTTAATGTACCCACTGTTAACCGACATCATCGCGCCATTTGCTTTCGTTGGCATCTCGCAAAGATTCTTCGCACATAACAAAACAAGTTTCGTGGAAAATTTGTAACATCATTCAACATGTACAGGTTTGCGCCAAAAAGAGAAAATCCCCGACAGCATTATTTTTTCTCGAAGAATGAAAAAAAAAAGCCGTTTTTGCATTGTGCAAGTACCGGTTCTGAAAACTGGATTCATTTTGTGAATACACGCACCATCGTCCACCTGGGACCTAAAACGACGTCCCTGTGGCAAGGAGATGATGCTCTCTGTTCGGTGGGACCAAAAGACTGTGGTCCCTTGAAGTCTAGTGAAATAGTTAACATCAAACGCTCCTAACAATCGTTAATCAGTTAGAATATCAATAAGCAACACAAAGGCAGTTCCTTAAATGTCATATGTCGATCAATTCATATTCTGGTCCACAACACGTTGCAACCGCTTAACTGGGAAACGTGATCCATGCGGTGTATTCTCTAAGATGTGAAAAAAAGATTCGACGAAATCGAATTAAAAATCTTCTAGATTAGCTTTATTAACACCGTGTCCGAGCGAATTCTAACTCGGTTCACGAAACACTTTACTCTAGACACTGCGATAAATTACAATTGTATTATGTAAAAAGTTTTTATACCCAGTAGCGATAGGTTGGAGGTGTTTTTTTTTTTAGAATGAAGGTTCAGAGACCCTACATTTTGTCCAAAATCAAATTGTGATCTGATCTAGATACGTCTGTCCTGTATGTCCGTTTGTTTATCTCTCTGTGGTGAGTACTCTCCCAATTCCAAAAATTACCATATTGGCTTAAAATGCTGCAAGAGAGATGGTGCAGTTGAGAATCATTTTAAAAATATCTGCGGTCATTGTATGGGTGATGCTACAGTACCTGAACAACAATGAAGAAAATCGTTTTTGCTCACTCAATATTGTAGAATATCGAAATATGGTTTCTTAACTTTTTCTTTCTTAAATTGAAAGGTGGTCGGTGTGAAGGTAAAGCCTTCTTCTCCCTCTATTTTTCTTTTATTTACTCTAGATTCAGATAAATTCGCAAAGAAGTCACAGCAATGTGAATCAAGGACAAAAAAAACTTGAGCCCCTATATGCGCTAAATTTTAACTTTTCAATCCAATTCATGAAAATTTTTACATTAAAGAATTTTTAATGTGCCCTTCTCTCGATGCTGTAAGCGAAATATCAAAATTAGTTGTCTTCAAACTTTGATAGCATGTTTACGAATGTTTGTTGTTGATGGCGTAGTTCCTGCAGCGAGCCTCTGGTTATTGATTGCAAATACGAGGCAGAAAGTTACGTTCCACCCAAAGATACTAGAGATTAACCGAGTATCTTATGGTGATTGAGAATGGACATAAGCCATTAGGTATTCATTGCCACTTCCCAAATCGTTACAATGGAGTTAGCAAAGTAAATATTCCCTCCGGTGAGCGCAGTTGTCCGATAGAACATTGGCTAAACACGAAATTAGGAAAATAAATAAAAACGTCTGCGATTGTTTATTTGTGCGCACAACTGGTGTCCACTTAAAGTGAAATTCTCTTGCCTTTGCATTTCATATGCATACATACCTGTCAGGTGCATACATAATATACAGTGCAAATAGTGAGTAAAAGAAATTCAGATAATGTTTTGGAAGCTGGTCGGTCCCCCGAGCAACACACCATTGTAGCAATGGCAGTCCATGCATTCCATTCGAATATTCAACAACTAAAGCTAATTAAAATTATTGTATGCGTGCAAGTGGATGCAAACTTGTAACCAAATGCGCACCTACGAAAGCAAATGCTTATATGTACTGGCATATGTGTGACGTTAAATGGACACACATAGTTTTCTATTTTTATTTGATCAAACGAACATACATTCGCTATTGCTTCGCATAAATCGTAGCTAATGCATGCTTTGTTTCGATTACATTGCGATGTTTGTGATCGGCTTAGAAAATAAACTAAATCGCAAGTGAAATTTCGGGCAAAACTTTAAAATATTTTATATTTTGTAAGTAATTCCCATATGAAATAAAAAAATTTGAATTTAATTTGACGTTGAAAAAAGTAAAAAATGTACTAAAAAAAACTTTCATGTTTTATTGTCTGCTAATAATCCGTCTTATCTTGTTTGCTTCACATAATTGGTTGCAGAATTTTGCTAGTGAGTATATTTATGCACACTTGAATGAGTAAATGCCATTTTATCGTAGAAAACATTCCATACACTGTATATATATTAGAAGGAACAATGTATCAATGGTCTGTAAGGACTTAAATATCGTGGGGGAGTGTTAAACTTCTGCAAGTGTTTGTAAGATGATATCGTTACCATATGCATGTGTGCAATATGTATGGATAAATATGTACGTACGTATATTAGCATGTTTATGGCATTATGTGTACTTCTGTTTAGTGTTTAATTCTCCATAAACGTAATGGTATTGACAGAGAATGCTTTTCATTCCACTTTAAGCCTTAGAACAAAACATTTGATCGCTTTCTCTGTCCTTCTCTTTCCGTTAGGCATTGTTTCACAAAATTCTATTTAATACAAATTTATGCACATATCGACTGTGTCTATCAGTAGCATTGTTTTCCTATCAGAGAATAAGGGTATAATAATTTTGTCATCCTATTTACAATCAGTCAAACATAAGTAACACATACCGAATATAGGCAAACTAGAAAGCAACTTTGGTTAATCCCTATTGTTCGTTAATAAAAGATAACCAAATTCAAGTTATTTTTTCTTATTAATCCTAGCTTCATCACTTGCTTCATCAATATCCCTCCCTTTAGCAATATTATGCCGAGATTCTACACTATATATACTTAAAAGGGCTTTGGCTCATACGTTTACTTTGGTGGACACCGAGACGAATTTTAGTTACCCGGACTATTGCATACATTATTTTATCTCAGAAAATGAGATTGCAGCTGAAAGTCCACCAGCTTCAGACAGACAGTCGAATCAATCAGGAATATGTATATTTTATAGTATATGTACACTTATAAGGAATATAACCCAACTTTTTCCTAGAGTATGTAAAAAGTGTAAATTTTTCATATATTTATGAACTGTACAGCATACAGGGTTGTTTGTGTATGGAGTTGTATATCGGTCAAATGGCCTCCAAAGTTTTGTTAAAATGTTTTGCATGATCGCCTTGATATAGTTCTAAATTTCCTCCGTCAATCAACTCTAATTAAGAGGATGGTTTCTTCTGGGAACATGTTGTACTTGGCTTCTCCAAATGTCTATGAATTGCTTCAGCATTTCGCTTTGAAGAATGGCCAGAGTTCTTAATCTTTTTAAACTTTTTACTAATTGTAACAAACAATCTTTCTACATTAGTTTGTTAATCTCCTCGGAGCTCATCGCAAAGTTCGAATCATATGTGAATTTTGGGATACCTTGTCTAATATAGTTTTATATTTTCGTACTCTTTGTAATAACTTTTGGCACAGTTGGGTATCCAAAATTCGCTATAAGCTGCCTTTAAATTTTTATATTTGTTTTTCTCTGTTCGCTCATTCGTTGGTGCTCTTTTCAAGTTAAAATTTTAATATCGCATGTAAGTCTATTTTTGCTATATTATTGGCTTTGATTTCAATTTTGATTTTGTTTTGCTTTAATTCCATCTTTTTATTTCGAACTTAATAGACCGAATACGAAATTGATTACTTATGAAAACTTAAAAGACTTGCATACCAGACCTTACACAGGGACTTAGAACATACGCAGCAACGTACGTATTGTGTACTGTGTAGTGTTCAAACGGTAGTAAGGCTTTCCCCTTGCAATCATGAAAGCTAATCCAAGCAAGTAGTTCCTTTCATTAGGTTGCCAGCAGTTTAACAAATAACTGCGCTAGAATATCATATCATCCTCTTCAGTAACATATGCTTGTTTCATCTCATCTAAAAGAGAGCGTTTCCCGATTAATCTCTATATCTTCGGGCGAGTTAAAATGATGGGGCAAAGGTACTTTTTCTTTTTTATGCCCACCACTAGTGGATGTGGGTATACTCATTTTGATTTTCTTCGTAATGTTTGTAACACTTAAAAGGAAGCTTCAGAGACCCTATAGAGTACACATGTAAGCATGATATATGTATGAGCATATAGATCAGCATGATATATGAGATCAGCATGAAATTCTGAGTTGATTAAGCCATGTCTGTGTGCGTGTTTGTGTCTTCGTGTGTCTATGCAGTATTAGTTGTTGGCACTCTCCTGGTCGCAAAAATTAAGATATCGACTTTAAATTTGGTAGAAAGAATGGAAGTTTGTGCACATAGCTTCGAAATGAAAATAGAAAAAATTAGTCAGACCAGAAGACTGCAGTGGAGCTTAAACTGAACGTGACTTCGTTGTTCTTAATAAAAATTTGTGGAGTTTTTGCACGTTATTCAGAAATTATAAAAGTTAGAAATCTGAAATTTTCCATGTTTACTGGAAAAAACCGACCAAGCCTACACAAAGTTACAAGTGACTACATTTCATTTTTTTCCCATTTTAAAGCTTTATGTCTACTAATCGCACGCTAGACAAGACAGAATGTTTAAAGTTATTTCGTAGATTCCTTAAATGACGATGTATTATCCGCCTAAAAATGGGTTCATTCTAAAGTGAATATAGTAGACACCGTTACCTGGTCGATTCATTTTTTCTTAATAATACCAGCAATATGGGTATCAAATGAAAGGAGTTGGAGAGCAGAATACCTAAACCGTGTTCTTTATAATTTAAATATAATGGACGTTTCAATAGTGGTGGTTATGCGAGATTCAGCTTCCGCCGGATTTTACTTTCGTAGTTCGTTTACGTGTTTTCAAAAATAGACAAAAGTTAGTAACTCACGGGAAAAAAGTGGTTGCGAAACATTTTGAGTTGAATTTCTGGTGACAAATTCCCGAAAGAAGAAAGCAGCCTGGCAAAGTGTATTAGGTTAGGTTGAGGTTCAAAAACTCTTTCAGAATCAATTTTATCCGTCCAACTCACAGATGCTTTATGTCGAAATGGTCTCTAATTATTAATCGATGAGTTTTGAGCACCAAAATCATTTAACCTTCCTGACGTTATATTGTAGACGAAATACTAACAAAATCATATTCAGTGCATACCTTAAGCAACTTATACCAATTAGAGACACTTGCACAGTGATGTTCTCGATGAAAGCCGTTTTCTCTACATTTTGTAAATCGAAAGGTGTTTTTTTTTTTTTTAAAGTACGAAAACATATTCGATTATTTTTAGAAAATGTTGGCAGCAAAGTCAACAAAGACATCTCGTCAGGTTGCTGCCATTGTAAGAAAGAAAAACTATTTTTAATCGAAGCAACTGTAACAAATCTAATATAAGCAATCAGACGTTTGTTACCAAAGACAGTATGCACCCAAAGTAGCCAGCATTTTCTAATTTAGTCGCGCTGGGCTCTTTGCATGATCGTAGGAAGGCACAAAAATTAAAAACAGCACTCATTTTCCCTTAGTTAAAAAGCGTGTCCTTCAAGATTTTTGTGTATGAATTATAAATATATGGAGTATTTTAAGTAGCAATAAACAATTACTAATTAAAATAATTATTAGTTAAAATAAAAAAAATAAATAAAGTATCTGCCTAATTTTTCCTCCTTTTCCTGGCTTTAATCAGTTACTGATTCTTCCAATCACAAAGATGCTGCCGAAGTCATTTCAGACGAAGATTACTTGAGCTTAAAACAGCTCGCGGAAAAATTTGCAACACTTTACTTGTTCTTACTACATATATATGAGTGTAAGCTTGTAATGTTTATGGCCAACAATGACATTGTTTAGTACTGGGACGAGTTTGCTTTTGTTACTTTTTCGCTTTGAAATATTACAAAATGCATTTCAACCATCATTAACTTAAACGTAAACATAAAAATTTGTAAAACACCATGGCCCAGCTGATCAGGACAAATAAGGATTTTTATTAAAGATCGTTCAAGTGTCGACCAAGTTAGAGTTCTTATGATATTGTTTCCAGAATTTTCGTTGTTATCATTGTTTGTTCTGTAGGAATCTATAATAAACGTTCGCAAATGTCTGGGCACTCGCTGTGAAACATTTAAGTATATTTTAGATATCAATTACCCGGAATCAGTCAGAATTTTATGAACCCATATGCCAGTCAGAAGTTTATGAACACGTTTAACATAACATATCTGATTTCAAGAATATGCAACTCAATAAGGGACTACTCGCTCTTTCTCATTATACTGTTATAAACGCACTATTTGCATCATCTTCTTGACATCTGATGGGCCTTCGAAAATGGCTTCAAGATTACATAAGTGTTAATAAATATATGCTTTAAAAGAAATAAAAAAAAAAAAATTCTAAAAAAAAGATTCAAAACTACCATTTCACAATTCGCCCATCCTGACGGTTCACATTTGATAATTTACTCAACATCGATTTTTAACAGCAACGTTTTGATGACATAGAGCGTTTTTTGGCGCTGTTTAGGCAAAATAAGAAGGATTTTTTCATGCGATATGCGGCATGGATTCATCAGTACACTCTAGAATCAAATCCAGAAATCATGGGCCTGATAACAATCTTGCCATAACGTTGTTGAGTGATGGGCCAGTTCTAAAGAAGCATTTTCCAAATTTTTTTCAACTATTGGGAGGTAAGTTCTTCAAAATTTCTCTGAACTCACTGTTGGGTTGCGTTAATCTTTCTAGTTTAACAGCTCGGTATTTCCCGCCAATACATCCAAACATATATTCAAAATACTTTCCCAAAAAAACATTCCATGTTTTCTTCTGTCAGAATTCAAAAAGAATGTCGAAATTCGTATGTCACAGATATACGTGATGTTAATCGGGGTATGCGATACTTCTTAAGATTCACAGAGATGGCTTCCATATCCAAACACAATTGTGTAATTGTAAATGAGCGGGTCTGTCAACTGAATAGCAGACCTACGGCACGACGATCTTTGTCAGTTAAGGTCGAGCTCACACCGTCCATTGCTTGAAAAGTCTATTCATATAGATTTCTACAACGTAACCTAAAAAGGGTGACAATTTTTAATTTGGTCGCATTGACTTGTTAAAGTTGATGATCCTGCGAATAAATGCTGCATGATCTGAGTGAGGTCAGACAAGTAGGGTAAGTTTCAATGCCACGAAAACTTAAAGCTGTCTTCTAAAGCACAGTGAAACTGATAAACAGCCCCTCGCAATGATGTCAATGTAGAAGAATCCGAATACCTTTGATGTAATATAACCAGTTTCAAAGGTTTATCAGAAATAATGCCCCATATCCACATTCCAATTTATTCAGTTCGCTGGCAAAGTATTTCCAAGCTGACTCCATATTTTCCAACTTGGATATGCTAGACTTCCATAAGATCAGAATCTCGTACTTTTATATATAATTAAGTACTTCGTTGACCTTTAGAGAAATCTGTTATCTTAGTTGAAAATTGTCTTCATTTATGTTCATGATAGTTTTCGAACTCATCTAAACGTCTGCATCATGTCGTCTCACGAAAACTTATTAAAATTAAACTAAGGTTTTGTAACAATTCGTCGACGAATCATACACTCCGCTGACCTCCTAAATGTCCGGCATCATGAAAGTTGCTTTTTTAAATGTTATTTTCTCTTCGTCTTTTGTTTTTTTTTTCTGAACTATTTCTCGTTTGCACAATTGTTTCAAGTGATTTGAATTAGTAATTATGGTTTGAATGGTTTTTTTTCTTCTTTTTTTTTTAAGTGTCGGAGTTGGTTTCTTTTAAAAGCATTGCAGTTGTTACGGATTGTTTTATAAATGACTGAATTCAAATTGCGGCTCAGACAGAGCAACAGTTTATACAAATGCGCAAAAACAAGAATCCAAAAAAAAAAAAAAAAAAAGTATATAAATAAAAATAAAACTGTAAAATCATTCCGTATTTGTCTAGAAAGTTATCGCAAATGAAAAATTGAATGAACATTCAATGCTGAGTGAGATACGTGAACACTTTTAGTTGCAGACAAAGGTACATTTTTTTGCTATTTTAAATTGAAAAAAATTTGTAACAAAAAAAAAAAAAAAAAAAACGTTAACTAGTTTAAAATCCTCTCCTTCCGCCCGGAAATATACGATTTACAGATTTTTGTTATCCATAGATACGATGCGCATTTATTACTTTAGTCAATTAAAGCGATAACTGATTTATGAAATAGTTTTCAAAAAAAAAGCTATATAAACGGTTCTTGCTAATTACTGTTACATGTACAGCCAAAAAAAAACAAAACAGGAAACTCAAAAGCTTTATTTGCATTTATTGCTTTACCTAACTAGATTTATAAGCTTGACTGGCGCCAATTGAACCACTTATTTAGAAATGTCGAACAACATATTTCATCAACTTGTTTTTTTGTAGTATATATGGCCAAGCAACCAGAAGATGTCCGCAAAAGGTGTAACACGGTGATGGTTAGAACGAAATGGAGAAAGAGGGAAAGGCATAAAGAGTGATCACAGCTGGATGCACATGTGTGCTCAAACGGTAAATGTTATGTCTTTGCTGGCTGAGCACTCGCTATAGCTATAGCCAAGCATGACCAAATCTCACTGGGATCGGAACCAACGCCGACACATTCCGACTTGGTAGTCGTGGCTCTTGTCTGCTCGGCTGTGCAGCAGGCCAGATGCGACCTTTCAATGAAATTTCCGCTACGGAATCGTACGCAAGATCAAAGCAAGCAAAAAAGATAGTCAAGTGATTGATTACATGCTTACTGCAATCCTTAACCTAATGCTGATAAAATCAAAAGGAAATAGTCACGAAATGTAAGCATTCATCATCAGCAAACCGTTCTACTTGCAAACGACGCAAAAGCATTATGCAAGGCCGATGCGCTAAGTCCAATGATTTTTTTTTTGTTTTTTCCACAAACAAAAAATTCAGTTTTCACTATTGTCCTTCTCGACCTTCTCAGACCTATCAAAACTCAAATTTAAGTTTCCTGCCATTGTTCATATAACGAATTTTCAAAATAATGGATTGTATAAAAAGTGGCCTAAAAAGTGATGCTTTCTGAAATGTTATCCATAACATTCGTTCTTGGGCCTAAAATCATCAAAATATCTCAAAAATTTGTAGACTGCAGGTTGAACACAAGAAAACAACACCGATAGACGGACAGATGCGCTTAAATCGAATCAGAAAGTGATTCTGAATCGATCAATATAATAAGAGTCTATCTCAACTCCTTCTGTACATGCGGACAAATTTAATGTAGCCTTGCACCACAAGCAGTGCAAGGTACAATAACAAAATTAGTGAAGTAAACTTAAGAAAAATACATACGAACATTATAATCGGGCAAGACCAACCATTGGATAACTCTACAAAACTCCGCTTAGCACAGTTATTCACACGTTTTGGTTATAGTACGCCAAGAATTACATATTATTTTCATGGAACGACATACTTTTAATGAGAATCCGCATAATGGAGGACGCCCAAAACATCACATGCATGTGATTAAATTGTAGCAAACTTAATTTACTTCCTAAAAATTAAATTTTCGGTTTCTGTGAAGTAGAAATTAGACTTTTTGTCTACACAAGGGCTTGCTTTTGATAATAACTCCTGTATATATTAGGGTCTAAACAATACACTTGTGTTTTTTAAATTCCTTACCGCTAATATTCTTACTAAGTTGCTACTATAGACCAATTTTCATCATGAAGTATGAATTATTAAACCCTATTCTGAAGGGCTCTCCTACTCATGAGAAATCTACTTTGAAGTGGGATTCAAGAAATAGATCGATGTAGTTCCAGTTTGACCTACGCAGTTCTTATTTCAAATTATTATCGGGAACATATTTTCATCATAAAACGTTAACAACTAGGCCTTCTTGGCATATATGCTGGGGTTACCCAAAGTATACAGCAGGGGGACTCACAAACTTAAATCGCTTCAGAATCATTTTCTGAAAAAGGTCAGTATAATAAAAACAGGGTCTATCTTAAGCTATTTCGCGTGTTCCATACGTCCGCACAAAGTTAATATACCCTGTACAACAAGTGGGGTAAACTTTAACTAGGGAGTGTTCATAAAAAGTACTACCAGAAGTACACATAAGTTTGCGCTGCTTCAGCTAAAATCAATTAAAAACACGAGATTCTCTAACCATTGAAGTTCAGAAAAAAAATGTATTTTCTTTTTGACAATTTCGAGGTCAATTTATAAGAATCTTCTTTCAACACATTCACGAACGTTGCGCGTGTTAAATAGCTTTCTGTTTCCTTTTCAGCAATCTTGTCGTCCAGTCTTTTTTTCTTTCTTTTTCCTAAAATGCATTTAGCCGTAAAAAACCTCATATAAAAATTTTAAATAACTTTTTTAAGTGATAAGAGAGTATATAACGTATAAATATATAGTAAAAATAATACTAAAAATAGAATTTAATTAAAAAAAAGAAATTTATAGCCACACAGATGACCGTATTGCAAACAAAATAATTGTAACCAGATAATGAGGGTTAAGCTGACTTCGAATGTTGCGTACTCTCTCCAGAGAAATCAGAAAAATGCTCAATTTTGCAAAGTTTTTTACGAGGCAGCAGCCAGCACGATTTCCTCGTCTCTAGCAACTAGTTAAGGCAGATACGTTACTATTGAGATAATATATAGTTTTTGTTCGGAGAGTTTTGACAAAAAAGTATTCCTTCTGACCTTCATTCAAAAACAAAGCCAATAATAAATTTTCATTTAATATGTGGCACCGAAAACAGCACAACACCCGAGCAAAAAAGCTGAAAAAGTTGAAAAACAATGTTTAAAAAATGAAGCTGTAATCATAAAAATCCTTATTACTGAATGAAAATTGCCGCAATGCAACAAACATACACACACATACGCACACATACACAAAATGCAAACTTGGCCAATTTCTGTTTGGGTAAAGGAGAGAAAAAGGAAAAATTTGTTTTCATTTTTTTTTTCTTTTTTCGTTTAGGGGAAAGGGAACGGCAGAGTAAAGAAGCTTCACTTAATTGGCAACCGATGCCAGAACAATGCACACACATCTACCGCAATAACAACAATACGGAAAACTTTAACACTGTTTGGCTGCTAAATATGAACAAGAAAAATGAAAAGAACAAAGCCAACAAATATAAATGGCACAGTTGTGTGAGACTGCACAGGAAGCAACAATTCTGTGCTGCAATAATAAAGGGCACTATCAGCATACACACACACACACACACAGACTCATACGGCATATATGTTAAGTGTAACTGCAAGCATGCATAGCAATTTTGTAAACTAGTACTAGTGCAGTAAGTAGCACATAGTTGCATTGGGTATTAAAAGCCGCAGCTTTTTGATAAGTGTATTGGGTCGTTTCGTTGACGGCACGCTGGGCTAGGTTGACGACTCAGGCCAACGGTTGTTGTGTAATTATTGCAACTGTTGCTGAAAGTATCTCTCTCGCTCTATCTTTCTAAACATATATGTAACGTATATATATATATATATATATATAGTACTCGCTCGGCTTGAAATAAAATTATAATTTTTTTAACATATATACGTGCAGTGCCCTCTTACGTTACATATATATATAGGAAAAAACTTTGCTCTAAAAGGTCTACGGAGAAAACCTTGCATACATATGCCGGTATATAAATATATACGCATAAGTATAAATATAGAACAGCGGCAGACATAAATTCATGCTTACATTACATGGATGCACTTGCATACAAAAAAAAGAAAAAAGATTTTTTGTCCTCATATATTTTAATTATACATTTGAGAATATATTTCCCACCCTCAAAACTCTCAACATACAATGACAAGTACATTGACAGCAACGATTGTAAAGGTGTATTGATCAACATCAGCATTTACATAGTGCATACATTTGCAGACATTTACATATAAGATAATGTTTTCAACAACATAGCAAGCAAGCAAGCAAGCAAGCAAGCAAGCAATAAGATGTTTGGATTTCAATTGTTTAAAAATTTAAAATAAATTACATCTGTGCAAGGTATAGTAATAACGATAATGATAATGTTCATGATATTAATGATTGTTCTGTTGCTTGTCTCTCAATTTATTATTATTTAATACTTTTGTGTATTATTACAGTACTTAAGCACAGAATGTGAATCAATTTTCACAATTTTAGCTCTTTGATATGGCACTACTTATCATTGCACTCTTTTTTTACTACATTATTACATAATGATGGCGATAAGCTATAAGTTATTGCTTTGTATCATTTTTGTTTGTATTCAAAATCGAAGAACGTGGGTATGTTAGTTTGATCATTTAATTGGGTATAATCTAGTGTCTCACATACATCAAGTAGACGATAAAGTGCTCGTATCACTGACCAGGTCGGGACTCTAAGCTGATCTCTTCCTATTCATCGGTCTGTCCATTTATTGTTTTTTCGATAACTTTTTCGAGAACTTTCTTTTTCAAATCGCACGATTTTGTTACGTTTCAGCAACGATTCGCTAATGGAAGGATATCAAGCTTCTTCCTTCACCTACTTCTAGGAATTTTTGTTTTTTTAATATGACCAAGCACTTATGGGATGTCTCCCATATATGTACGTCATGCATAAATGACAGTGATATTCAGAAAGAAGTGGAGAAGAAAAAGTGATAGGAGGATGATGGTCGCAGCCTAGTGGACGCGTACCCAACCGGCAAGTGTTGCGCCTTTACTGAGTAGACGACTCGACTGTGAACCCACTAGCACCGACTTGGTTGTCGCAACTCTTATCTACTGAGCACGCAAGTGGTTTAAAAATGCTTTGCGATCGGTATTTCATTGGTTTCATTCACATCCATCTGCTTACGTGTGCGTTTTCTTCGATTTCTTCTGAAATTCCGTGGTGTTTTTCAATGATCGGTCACTAGAGCGAGGTGCACTTTTGACATCGAAATTTTAGCCATAGAAGCGAGCAATCTAGCTAGGTGCTTCTGCTCTCGAGAAAGCGTCTATTTATTAAACGCGTCTCAGAATTACGCAATCTGCTGAGTGTTGTCCGATATATGATCTAAGAAAAAGAATGTCTTAGTATTTTTTCCCCAAACCTAGATCATATTACTTTTAAACGAATATTCTTGTTCCCTTTTTATTTTAATAATTTCAAGTTTTTCATTTATTTTCAATAAACTTTTGAATAAAGAATTTAACCCAACAAAGCGTATTTCTCAAATCTCTCAGTACTTTTTCTCCAAGCTTAGACCTGTCATCCGTAATCCCATGACATTTTAAATCACATATGCGAACACTTAATTTTTAAAAAACATATAGTCTATGGAAATATTATTCAATACAGAATCTCTCAACAAGAAGAAGAATGCAAACATTATAGTTTGACTCCGCTGAGTTAGGAACCCAAAAATTCTGGCCCTCATCGTCGTTAGATTGTTTAAACAAATATTTAATATTTGATCAAACTTATACTAGATATGCTGATTAAATTGGTTTTTAATAATTCGTAGAAATTGAAAACAGAAACTTATTGTTAGCAATACACATAACATATCCTACATGCACGGCTATCGTTTAAAATGGTATTTATGCCCAGCAAGCAGAAGGGGTCGATTTATTATACCGATCGATTCCGAAAATGTTTCTGATGTATGCTCGTCTGTCCGTCTTGTTTTTCTGTCTACAGTCCATAGTTTTTAAGATATTTTGATGAACTTTAACACACCGACAAATTTTGGTTAAAGGACTATTAAAAATGGTTTGAATCAAATCACTTCCAATACAGCGCCATAATGTCAAAAGTAATATGAATAACTGTATGGTGGAGTAGGCCATTTAATGGTGGACTCTGTAGTAGACTAGAGTCCAGAGTAGTGTTTTTTTACTTGTTTTACTCGTGTGTTGCATGAAATTCATTTTCACAATTACAGATTGATACAAACGCAGCAATGTGTATGTGTTATGTGAGTTTGTATTGTTTTCCCCATTTTTTCGCCTTTTTAAATAAATCGTAATAGAAGATTAAAACTCACTTAAAAGAAAGCCATCCCTGAAGAAATTAACGACACCTGCGTAATAATTTCATGTTTCTATTATAACAAAATAGAAAAAAAGGGGCAAAGGAAAATTGATTCACGACTGACAAAATTGATAATTATTGTTTCTTTCACACAAGTTATAAATACAACCTTCTGCTGCCTTTTATTTTTTTTTTTTTTTGGTAATTTAAAGTTTGTCTAATGTATTTAAATATGTCAAGAAAATTGAAGAGACGTCAACAAATGAAGACAACAAAGCGTGTTAGAAATTGCTCTGATTTATAGGTTCGTCATTATTCACTTGCAAAATAGTCATTCTAGTCTCATTTTTATCTCTTCCATATTCGTTTTTAAAAATCCTACGCCATTTATTAAATCGAGGAAAAGGAAAAACAATTCATTTGTGTTATGAACGTGCGATATAAGAGTTTGCGCTAATGTTCAAAATATAGCAAAATAATAACCAACAACGTACGTGCTGGGTTCAAATAGAAAATAAAACAACTAAAAAAGTTTTATTCAGTTATGAACGTATGTTCTAACCCCCGCCGTAATTCAAAAAAAAAAAGAAAGAAAACATTCAAGGATGTGAAATTTTCACTCTTTATAATATTGGAAGGGCATTAGCCACCACTACCAAGTGATAGATGATCACTTATAGAATACACCTGAAAGCTTTTATCGTTATACCTGCCCTGGCTTAAAAGTAACGAACTAATCCCAAATTTTTTTGTTTTTAGAAAACGGAAACGTTCATACTTTGTCCGTTTTCAATACCCACTTGGCTGCAACGTATTCTAATATTTTGGCCAAACTTGAGGCTGATATTTTCATTTTTATGGTCAGGAGAGAGTTTATACAAAGACATCAGGCAGACGGACAGACGGTCAGGATAAATCGATTCAAAATTTGATACTGGTCAAGACATTTTACTTTGTGGAATCTCCGAGGATAACTTCTAGGTGCTGCAAGCATTTCGACTAAATAAAAATGTCATCATCCTTTAGCGGTTGGTATAACTACAACTAAAAAGTTGCTATCTACCCAAAAAAATCGTAACATCCATGGGATAAATTTGTAGGTATAAGCATTCCACACAAAAGTATACTTTATTTGGCATTACCAGTAATATGAGATCACACCAAATACTATCTAATGGACGACAAAACCCCCCAATACCCCTTAGACAAGTATTTATACCGATTACCGAAACATTGGAAGTACTTGCATGCAGGTTAATATAGAAAATAGGCCAAGTCGATCGAAGGGTCTCTTTTTCAAAAGGAATAAAAAATTTCTTTTTTGCTCATTACTCACAAACTATGTGCACATCATCGAAGGATGAGGAATATATTCAGTTTGTCGAAATGTTTGCAGCGCCGACAATGGGGCTTCGAAGACCCTACAAAGTGTACACCTTCTTGATCATCATCAATCTGAATCGCTTTAAGCATATCTATCTATTCGTCTATTTATCTGTCCGTCTGCCCTACAAGGTAGTATGTGTGCTAAACATTATCCCGTTCTCAATCGTGAAAATATCGCTTATAAATTTACAAAAAAGATTTGAAAATTACCTACACTGGCCAAATGAGACGCTTAGAACGCTCACTTCTATACAACAAAGACAGTAATCACCCCTTTTCTTCCCGTATTTTTTGGTTGTAACTCATAGAGTACAACCCACGCACCATATAAATCTTCACTATCACTCATATGTGAGTGCTCATGATACCACTACTTTATAACCAGATATAGGCACAATGCGATGTGAGCAACCAACCAAGTTATATTTGGCAGGGGCCGAATCCTCGCCTCCCCATTACCTCCAAACTAGCTAGCTTATTAGCGATACGTGCATCCATCGGTCTACAGCCTCCCACTTTTTTGACCTTGTTAACATATATAGGTTTTTATTACAGAACAGGCGACAAAAATTTCGGTCAGCAGATCGTAGACATCTACAAAGTTGCCAAGCTTTAAATGCATTTGTGCGTAGTTACCTTAAAAAGCTTCTTACTGATAAATAAAATGAATGCAGTTTAATGTGGAAAATTATAAACCGAATTAATTACCAATAGTTACTAATTACTATGAAACAATATTTCACCATTCCATAGTTCGGTATATAAAAAAGCTGAGGTAAGTAAAAATCTGCTTTCATCCTAGTAATTACGAAAGCAAAAGAATTACAAGAATGCTTAATATTAAATAAATAATAGCGTTCAGCTGCACGTAACTAACTATCTACCTATCTAACTACCTACCTACCTACCTACCTACCTACCTGCCTGCCTATCTTATTGTTGTGTGTGCCAAAAAGAAAAATAGTTATATGTATGTGTACATATAAATACATATGAGAACAATCTCTTTAATTACATTTAATTTCATGCTTTGTCGCTTAATTATCAACTTCATTTATGTGGCGCAATATAATAGAAGTGTATTAGGGTAAGTGTATATACGAGATGCATAGGTGAAATAATGCACATACATGAATTTCTACGTGGTTTGGAATTTATTTAAGTTTATTACTCTTTTATAGAAGAAAGTGGTGCGCGGTTTATTGCATATAAAAACCAAAATTAAATATTTTGAGTATAAAATTTATTTATTAAATACATACGGAGTGCCAATAAAAAAATTTCTAAGAATGCTCTGTAGATTATAAGAATACACACACACTCTTACACAATCTTATATCATATATGACTACTAGAACTCATTTTTCGCATTTCATGCTACCTGCATACACGACTCAAATAACCATTAAGTATTTTATAGCTTATACTGCAATTGCATTTAGACGATAACATCCACTTCCCTATACGCTCTTCTGCGGATATATTAGATGGATAAATAAATAAATAAATATATTCCTATACATTTATATTTGTATATATATATATATATATATACATTTAATCACGTTACTCTAGTTCTTCAACATCTTTCAGGCGAGTGAGTCTACTTCGACAGGTGAAAAATGAAAAGGAAATTTTTGCTACTAGAACTACAATGAAGGTGATTGTTAAGAGTTTGGCCATATCTGACATGCTTGAAAGACATTTAAGAGATACACCTGATTATTATCCTGAGTATGTGTACGCGCACAGTTCGGAGTACATGTTTAAGTGCAAATTCAGACCATATTTCATGTTTTTTCTCATTTTATTTTTCTTCAATTTTCTTCTTTTTTAACCGTTCATACTCAAAGGCTTATGTATGTGTTTAAAATTTAGGTTCACATTTTTCTTTCTTCTTTTTTCTGTCGTTAAAGTAGATGAAAAGAGAATTTCAAGCAAGCTTTACACCTCAATAAAACTTTTATCTTTGGATATATTTTTTACTTTAGTGTTTTTGTTTTTTTTTCTTCTTTTTCAACATTTTATAATTAATAACATAGAGTGCGAGACTAAAACGAGATGAAGAGAGAGAAAGAAAAGTGTTGCAGGACGGTTAATAGCATAAACTTTCTACTTAAGTAGATGCTTTAGTGGTTAATGCAGCGTATGAGTAATTTTAAGGATGTGAATGCTTGGAGAACATCATAGAATTGCCACTGCCAGTAACTGATTGAAAGAGATAACCAACCATATGCGTATCTTATCATGACCTCAGAGCTTCTCCAGGTGATCTCTAAGGCGTTGGAAAGATTTTCGTAAAAATCCATGGACTACATATTTACATTCAGCGTCAAAGGCTGAGTGTATACTAGTTGTGCTCTTTTTATAAATGCCTTCGCCAGACCTCATTGGTTGAGGCACGTACCCTATACGTGCATAAACACGTGATCAGAGAGAAAGAAATAGAGAAAGGCGTATGGAGTTCATCCGCACCTTAAAAAGTGTACGCCAGATTGATAAGTTGGTTATATCTTCAACTACATTTAGTACATCTGCGGCCACAAGCCAATCAAAATTAAAGCATGGTCTACCGCATCAAGTGTACACTGACAATTTTCTGTACACTCACACAAAAAACTAAAGAAGTCGCCACAAAAAATTAATTACTAAATCACTAAAAATGATAACTTTTATCCGCAACACCGAAGAATGTATAATATACATATATATATGTATATATATATTCTAAAAAAGTGGCGAAACTTAGTCAGAGGCACAATTTGTAAAACGAAAGTCTTAAAATACGAGCATCTAAGGTTATCGGCTTCATTGAAAGCTCTACCACACTTGAGATTTGAACCCACGACAACTGAGTTGCTAGTCGAGATCCTTTGTTTACCCGGCCTTTGCTAGGCGAAAAATCAATCTTATTACGTTAAACAACAATCTCCAAAGAGAAATAAAGCCGCTACAGTTTTTTTATATGTCTTCAAAACTATCAGAAATATCTAATTTTGATTCAGCTGTGCCAATGCTTCGCCCCCAGGAACGCCCATATTAATTCTAGGCCTTACAATATCCAAAAATAATACAGAAATATGGGAGGGGACGTGGTTTATAGGGAAAAGTGTTACATAAGTGAAGTGTCGATGATGATGATGGACATTCAATGTCATATATATAAATTATGTCTTTCTAACACACTATGTCTACATATGATCTACAATATAATCGGGTTTCTGAGCACGATGCAGTGATAATATTGCTCTTATAGCTTTTAATGCGGCTTGCTCAGCCTTCTCATGCATTGGTTGTAGAGCTGCCCAAAATTCGACGTTCTTCAATCACACCGCACGCTAGCCTCCTAGAAATTATCTCTCCCATCATTTTTACTTTCAAAAGTCGAACGTATAAAGACATTGTTCTCTCCTTGCCTCTCTTTATACCTGTAATCCTTCGCGGTAGGCTACATCCTGTGGGTGGTTGGTTAAATTAAAAAAAAATTATCGCAATCTTTCCTTGACAGTTTTTTATAACGCGGTTTGCCCAGTGACTACCCATGATAATTAAGGGCAACAACTTAGATTTTTGCTTGATATAATATAATAAATAATGTATTTATTTGGATGACAATATGGGATTAGGTTCCGCTTCCATGTAAATGTTTTCTGCAATTTTTTTTAATTTCTATACTTAACTTTACTTAACTGCGCGATAAATCTCAATTTAGCGAATACGTAAAGCTGCGATCTGTAGCAAAGGGACAAATCTCGAAAAATAGCAGCTTAGTGGGCGGTTTTCACCTCAGTAATATTTTGAAGCGGTGTAATCGCATTTCTCCAGCTTCCTGTTTGAGCAAATCTCCCTGCGTAAGCAATTTGTGTAGAACTCTAACGTGTATTACTAAAGAGATCGGTTACAGTTGCATTTGCGGTCGATCAATGATTTCGAAACTCTAATTTACTTAGGGCAATCACATAACATCCCAGACATAACCTCACTATTGGTCAATCATTTCGAAACATTTCAAGACATTTACAAAGGTTTTCATTTGACATATTCCCGGGTTTACTTGATTCAATATCCAATCTATACTGTTACTTAAGCTTGGGGGAACACAGTCGCAAAAATCTAAAAGTTTTTCTTACAGTCACCTAAAGAAACAAACACCTCAAAAGTTAATTCTAAATTTGATCTGTCGGAGACATAAATAAAAATATAAAATAAAAAAAATTTATCTCCGGTTGCTTTCCTCATCGTTGAAGCATTAAAGTCTTCTTATTTTTCTGTGTCGTTTGCAACATCTAGAAATGTGTTTCCCAACATGCCATCTGAAATAAGCAATAGATTCCCGCATGCGGATTAGTTCCGTTCCTCTACGCACTCGGTCGAGTTAGTTTCTCTGCTTGATCGATTTGTTCAAAAACGATGGCACATAAAGATTATTAAAACTTAAATGATCACTACAGATATCTTTCCGAATTATTGTATCTTACACTACCCGTAGTTCAAGGGTATATTAAATTTGTGGGGACCGGAAGGTTGCTGAGATCAACCCATCTTCACTTTCTGAATAGAATTAAACCTTTCTGTCCGTCTGTAGATCTTGTTTCTTTTGATTTCAACCTGCAGACCTCAATTTTTGGAATACTTTGATTAAATTTATTGCACTAACATGTTTTTTCACCCAATGACAAACACTATTAAAAATGTTTTGGATCGAACTACTTCTTCGGTCACTTCCCATATTACGCCTTAACTTGAATAATCGTTACATGCATAGAGTATTTAACGATGAGCCGTGATACTTCATAGTGCTTTTACTTGTTTTTATTAATTTTTTCTCGAACAATTGAAAAAAAAATACCAATTGTTCTTCTAGTCTTCAGAGAAACTAAATACTTCTTGGTTGTTATTGAATAAAACTTTCTTGTTTATTTCTACCTGCTGCATGCGATATTAAATTTATATATTTCCCTTCAGAGTTTCTAGTTAAAGCGAATTATGAATGAACAAAAGTTTAGCATGGGCTTTGTTGTCCTTGAATACAAAAAAGTAGAATAAGAATTAAAAGATTGATAACAGTTTTGCAGGCAGTGAACTAAAATTATTTTGTAATTCCAGTTTATAGCAAGTGAAAGGACTTTAAGAAAATACAAAAAAAAAAAAAAACAAAAAAAAAATACATAGTTTAAACTTTTAAATTTCATTACAGTTCAATACATTGTGTTTATTTGCAGTTAGTTTATTCAAATGTTTGTCTCACGTTGTTCTTTTCAAAGCTGTCAATTCTACATCACTGCTGTGAGATTTACTTTCCTTTTTTTCTTTTTTATGGTATATATGTATGGATTTCCCCTAGAATAGAAATGAATGATGGGGACATAAGAGTTTAACACAACAACATGTGAAACATAAACAGAAACGTAAAACACAAAAATCAAGTGCTGTCTCTTGGGACATCTGTAGACAAGCACAGAGAGAGATAAACAAACTTACACAAAAAAAAAAAAAAAAAAAAAAAAAGAAGAAAAACGAAACACATGTGCAACTATCATCGTCTTAGTCGTCACTGCCATTTGATTTCTTGTATATTGACATGTGGCAAACATCCGTTGAATATCGAATCATTTGCTGAGCGGATTTAAGTTCAGAAAACTGTAAACGAAACACAAAAACAAATCTAAACATTTAATTTTATAATCCGTTGAAAGTTCCTCATGTTATATATTTGTTTATATTTACAAAGAGAATTAAAGTTAAAAAGTTCGTCTTCTAACGTAATCCTTTGGGTTGGGTATGTACTGGCTTTTAAATATGCTTTTTAATACAATAAAATGGAAAAATATTTCTTCTTCTTCTTCTTCTATGCGTCAGCAAATCAACAAACAAATCATTCACTGAGTTGATTAAAAATCATTGGTAGCGGTGAGAACTGACGTTCTACTCTATTAATAAGGCCGTATGATGTTTATGATGATTATGATTCTGTTTCGTGATTAGAATCGCTCCCACTGTTCCGATGGGGTTGCCTCTGTTAGGAAGAATATTTAGTTAAAAAAAAAATATATATATAAAAATGAAATTACATTTTACATCATTCAGTTTATTCAATCAATTATTTGCATTCTCGCCTGTATTTTTTCCTTCATTCCTAAAATAATAAATATCCAAATATTTTTTTAAAAATTAGTTTTATAATTAGCTAAATATTTTCTTCTCGCCACATAAACTATTGTCGACTGTGGAAGGCCAATGTTTCTCAGCCTTACTTATGCATGTTTTGCCAAAAAGCATGTAAATTCCAACAATCACGATACAAGGGCAACCATTCGAAGAGACCCCAAGGAGCACTAGAAACCCCGAATGGGTATCCGAATGCTTGTTCTATTGAGACGAACATGTACGCTCGTCTTGTGTCCTTTTACTAACTTTTCTTAAAAATTGAATATCTATGAAAAGGACGAGGGCTTAGAAACAGAAACTACAAGATCTACGAATGAGCCAATACGTTATAGAAAACAGATTATAAAACTTGCGAAGACCAAACTCATACCTCATAAATTGGAAAAAGCACTTTAAGTATTTTCCGTTTTAAGTCTATAGTGCAAGAATAGCAGAAGCATCCTGGTGAGTCTATGTAATCGACAATAGTAGACAAAATACTGAATGTGGTAACCCTGCTCGACAAAGGAGTCAGCTGATCTCGGATTGAGATATGATTAGATCGTCTGAGAGCTAACTTCGGGTTTCGAGGAAAAGAAAAATTAATTTGAAAATTTGAAGATTTTCGTTCTCGCTTTATTGTGCAAGGTACCAGCGCAGACGTAGCCCTAAGGCTAAACAGGGTAACTTGCCATGTGCTAATAAATGGACATACTGTGAGTCAAGTGAAGCCATAAGAATGAATCAGTGTATCCCTTCAGGGGAATAATAAAAGTTGTTAAGAGTTAAATTGATTAATGAAATTGTAAAGGCTACCAACTGGAGGTAACATAATCTATTCCTTAGAAAAGTATTGAATAAATCACTTAAACAACTTACAACATAAACTTGGAACCAAACAGGTATTCATTGCCCAGGGCCCACAAATTTCAATAGGGTCTTAAGATCAAAGAAATATTTTTAGGAGGAACACGTGGCAAACCGCTAAGAAATTTTTTCTTTACAAACTACTAATAAAAGGAATAAGAAACTATAGGTTTTCGCATATCAAACTGTAGAATATTGACAAGAAAAATCGTGACAGAAAGAGTTACTCAAGCTAGGAGATGTCGTGAAGCATCCTGGGAGAAATCCGTGGGTAACAAATTTAAGCAAATTTAACAAATTTAAACTCACAAGACAAGCGGAAATCTCACATTTATAGGTAAGAAGCTTTCAATGAACTAAATCGGCGAGATCGCGAGATTCATTCAAGGTATTCCGTACAATTTTTCTCTTAGTCCTCGTCACTAGGGAGAAATCAATGACGGAACACAAAGTTTCAATGACAACGCAGTGACTAGCAATTATTAATATTTTTTCTGCCTATTTTGATACCCTATATCACTTGTGCTGTAAGGGTGTAATAAGTTTGTGGATATATGGATATATGCAACACCCAGAAAATCCGAATCTGAATTACTTTTTGCAAGCCTGTCTGTATTATTTTCTTGTTTTCAGCCTATACTCCAAAAATTTTAAAGATGTTTTGATGAAACTTGCTACACTGACGTGCTTTGGCCCAAGAGCGAAGGCCCTATTTTAAAAAGTCATTGTATGAATAACTACATTAAACGAAGTGGTGTGGGATGTTTAATGATAAGCCGTGCCACACCATAATGTTTTCACTTGTTACTATTTGCTCCAGATTACAAGAACCACACTTATACGGTAACAGCTTTAGGAAAAGCTGTACATCTGAAAAAGACAAAAATAACCCGTACGGATTTTTAAAAACCACCGGGTATGTCATCAGAATGCCAAAATATGAAAATGGCAAAAAGTAGTTTATTCGACATATTAGCTGGCGCTGGCTACATATTTTTCCCACCTCGTTACAATTTACGCATGCCACGCTTTTCCAAAGCGTTCTACTTTTGCCGTTTGTCGAGTCATTTTTTTCACATCTTCATACGAACCAAAACGTTACTTGACGAGTACGTGACCCGTCTATGCAAACAAGTTGTGGTCGCAAGAGTTTGTTTGAGTCTGGTGAGTAAGCCGCTTGGAAGAGTACTGTCCAGTTGATCGCATCCAATGTGTTGCGAGCCGGTTTTGCAATATGGATGGATGGACGGATAGCATCTAGGAAAACATCCTTTCACTGCCTGTTTTAATGTTCTGGCCTCTTTTTTTTGAGCAGCGAACCATTGGTCAACAGATGTCATCTTTTCGTGCTTGAACACATTCTAAAATATTCTCTTTTAATTTAACACTCCCCTACTTTCTCGCTCTTTCCAAAGATCCATACCATACTTTGCATAGCAATAGGTGTTCCTATTAATTAAGTAATTCACTAGAGTACTGTGAGTGAGGCAGTCTTGAATGTTAGCGGTTTATGACAACGCTAGTAGCCTTGGTCTGATGTTTCTCTCAACTAAATTAACATTCCTTTCGGTTTTACTAGACAAACGCTATTTGTTGAAAAACAATTGAAATTTTTTTCTCTGTCAAAACACAAGATTAACTCAGAATTACTTTTGTATGAGTTTTTTTTTTTTTTTTTGCGGATTTTCTACAAAGATTAACACAACATGGACATATAGACAACTTAATGCGACTTTCTGTAACCGAATTCGACATTGCCATTGTGACTATATTGTTAGAATATTTGGAATTTGTGTGACAATTACATGTTTTTTAAATCCCATTCACTGTTTTATTTTTCTCCCTTTAATTTCCTTCTTTTAACGTTTTCTTTTTTTTTTTTTTTGTTCTTTCCTTCTTTCTCTGACTTTCTTCATAAAGGAAATATTTGCTTTAAGTCCCTCATTGAATCAGTATTTTTTCATTTTCATTGCTCTCGTCTTTTTTGCAGAAAGCGAGTAAACTATTGACTCTTATTTAATCTTTGAGTAAATTGCATTCTGTCAGACAGAAAACACAAACGCATTCTTTAAAGGATTTTACTACAATTTCCAGTTGATAACTGTAACAGTATCTCTACTTACACACACCTACATAATAGTGGAGTGGATAGCATAGTAAATACCCGCAAACATATCAACAAACATTGATTTCACCACAAGGAAGCTATAGTCGGTTTGTCGGTCGATGGTGAACTTAACAATAGAATACCAAATGGTATATTAGAACACTTAAGGGTGACAAGAATGTGTTTATTGTGTGAGAAACGTTGTACCAGGTTATTCAATAAATATTTAACAGATGCTCGAAATTTCGCTCTAACTCCTACTGAAAATGTTAACAACATTTCATTGCGATAAAGTGTTAAAAGGCAAATGACGAAATCACATTCGTCTTAGGTAAGAGAGTTTTTTTTTTTTTTTTTGCAAGTTAATCTGGAAAAGTACGTGCTTTTTATGCTATTCGGTAGGCAACGATTAAGAATACTTTTAAAACTTCAGGCTACCTCCTGATGTCTCGAATGTGAGGAGATCCTATCGACTTATTCTGTGTTCTTAATATATGAAGATTGGTGTTCCCGATTTTCATTGGAACATATTTTTCGATGAAGAAATAGACTGTTTTTTCTTCGACCATGAATCGCACCGAAGATGGACCGAAGGACGGAAAACTTAATAAGCAAGCAAAATTATGTACACGCGAATTGATGATGCGAATAGTCAGACGAAGCGGCGCCCAGACGAATTGACCGTCAGGCGAACTGATATTCAGGTGAACTGACAATCACAAGAACTGATGGTCAAGTGAAGTGATACTCAGGCAAATTAATTGTTAGGGAAACTGATGGTCACGCGAACTGATGTAGTGGCCGACTGATAGTTGGGCGGCGGAATAGGTAAGCATATGCCGACTTGTAAAAAAACGGATCAACTCGCGTTATTCCGAGTTGCTCCGTTTTTCGTAATCTTGAAGCTTACTATAGGGGAGTCAATCTGCTTTCATTGTAGCTTGGAAAATTTTTAAATTTTGTCTTTTTCATCAGATTTTGGAAGTATATAAAATTTGGTAATTTTTAATAATATGTTCGCGTAGTGGGTGGATAAAAGGGAAACATACAAAATATAAAGGAAAAATATTAATAATAAAAATATCTTTCGCACACTTTGTAGTAACTAACTCGTCTTATAAGTAATAATAAAAGAGTTTATACTGACAAACATACATATAATAACATAAAAATAATAACAACAATGGAAGCCATTGACAATGGTTGACAATCATCATCATAGCAAATGTTATTTTATTACTGCAGGGGCATTTTAAAAAATGTACGTACGCCATTACGTACCGAATAAAAATGAAAAATCACAAAAAGAGATAAAAATTTTCTTCAATTTTGTCTCTTCATAGTGTTAACGGACATTGTGAACCAACATGCACAAATTTACACGAATATCCCATTGGTTGGTTTATAAAGATATGACACACATTATAACATATGATATAAAGAATATAAAAATGAAAATAGCAACATATTCCTGACTCGAAAAAAATCGAAATCAAAATGTGATGGTGATTGACTTCATTACAACCCAAAGATGACAGGTATAAATAGATATATCTGAGATATGCTCAGTAGAGATGAGGAAAACCATGATTTTCGAGTTGAGCTAAGAAGTAAGTCAGACACAATATTATGAAAATCACTTTTGATTATAATACACTGGTTTTATTCAAGGGTAAGTGAAAGTAAATATTCTTAGACAAAATTCTACTGACCTTGTTATTTAAAAGAGATCAGAACTTATTAACAAACTGTGACTTTGAACATTTGTCCGAAATCCTTAGAGTTTATTTCTCAACAATTCACCATTTCGACGCCTTTTTTCCGTTACCCATGATTAAGTCCCAAATGAGGTGTTCTCACCTAATTGAGGACTTAAACCTTCTATTATTTATCTTCGATTAAAAAAACATTCCACGGATGAGGGGAAAATAACATAAACAAACACTGTAACTCAACTTTCTTCTCTGCGAAAAACAAACAAAAAAAAGGATTTAAATTTTTTGAAAAGCCTAACAACTTTTTCGGACACCAAATAAATGTGTTATCAAATGTCCCAATACACTATAAACAATTTTCGCTGCGAATTGATTTTTCAGGACCTACAGCCGAAGTCCAATACTCAAGCCTTCAATGCATACGTTAAGATGTGAAAAAGATTCCGAACGTTGCAAGCACTCCTCTTGTGGAATTTAAAGAAGACTTTGAACAGCTCCTTGTCAGAAAGTGAAATAATCAATATTTTGTTTGGCTTGGCACAAAGACGTTGTGCAAAAAGATGCCAAATATTAGACTTAAGTTAAACAAATAAGAAAATAAGAAAAAACCTAAAAAACAAACCGAGAAAACTAAATTTCCGTAATCTCTAGGAAAGCGTGACTGATTTTTGTAGAATTTTTACTCTCTATTTAATGTAGTTTATGTGTAATGAGCAAACACCGCTAGAAAAAAGAGATTGTCTCAATTTGTATTACATTGTGGGCGTATTCTTTTATCGATTTGATTCATTCTCCATATCAGCCTGACTAAAATGACTTCAAAGTTGTTACTTTTACTTTCATTTTTGCAATCAAGAGAATGCTTAGTACAGTAATTAACAAACGGAAAGACAGTCGGACTGGCAAAGATGTCGAGAACGATCCAGAATTTCATACTGATCAATAATATGTCGTTGAAGTTCTTTTCTGAGTACTACAAACATTTTCACCAAAATGAATGAAGTTTCAATACTTCATGATACTGTGTAGGGAGTCGTCGACAATTTCCATTTTGTAAAGGTACTGCACGCCCATCCATAAACTATAACTACAAATTTTTATCGTTGTATTTGGTGTACAAATTTAATTCTTTTATTTTTGAAAACAGCTACGGTCTCAAGTTATGCCATACTGTTGTCGTGCCCTTTGACCAATTCGGTCCAATTTCAATACCAACCTGCACGTAAGAACTTGCAATAGTTCTAACCAACTTAGAACCAATAACTTAATTGTTGTGAACAGGAGAATATGTTTACTACAGGCCTTCATTAGGCAAGCAGACAGACAAACATGCAGACGGGCAGACTTAAATCGGTTTAGAATTTTAGACTTATTTAGAATATATGTACTTTATTAGATCTATGAAGCTTCTAACTAGGTGCTGTAGATCCTTTGACTAAATTAATATACCCCGGTGGGTGTAAAATTATAACCAAAGTTTTATTTAAATAAAAATGTAACGGATAGTAAAGTCTACTTTTTGTCGATGTGTCTCACTTTATACCGTTTTTTCTTTGACATATTCCATTTTATATTCCCTTATGTCCACACAACCATTCCACTGATTTTACGACTCTTAAGATAGATAGACAGATAGTAACTTTTTATTCGGGTGATTCCATATCATATTCATTTTTATATTTTTTGTAACCGTATTATTATATGCTATTGTTGTGTGTACTTTGAACATTAATACATATCCTGGCTTGATATCACAAATTTAACTGACATTTATCGCTCTTTCATGAATTGTTTTTCCTCTTCCCATGTGTACTGATGGCAAAAACTTTTCGAAGATAAATAAAGAAAAGGTAAAATTGATAATAGAATGAATATATTGAAAGTAAATAATGGCGATGCTATAGGCTAAAATAGTTTCTAGCATCCTTACTTGTGGTAACTTCCTAAAGCTTTTTAACGTCAACTCTAAGAACGTTGAGCTCCTTGAAAGGAAAGAAAAAACTGCAAACAATCAAAAAAAAAGTCAAGAAAATTTGGTTAAAGGTAACAAAATTTACGTTTAGGGGAAAAATATTGAGAGATTTTTATTTGTTAAATTGTGTTTGTTATCATAGAGATTTCTGGCGCAGTCTTGAAAGGTCACATATAATATCGATCTACAATTTGAATCCATTTCGTCAATAATTTCAAAATTTATATCAAAACTTCGTATCGGAAATCTTTGCTTTTCGTTCATTCACACTGAGAAAGACAAAAATGCCAAAAGCATGGTTGATGGTTTTTTCGTCCTCCAACATCGAATGTGCATGTCTCTCTCTCTCTCTCTCTCTCTTTTTCTCTCTCATTCTCTCTCTCTCTCTCTGTCTGGCCAATTAATCATTACAACAATCATTGCCAATACTAACACCTAAACGCCCACGACACTGCTAAGCAAATAAAGATGGATCCTAAAACTACTTGGAACCATTTTTGTAAGTTGCAATGCACAAAGAAGTTTGATACCTCTTGAGAAGAAAAACATATTGTTGACTGACTGACTATTAACGAACTTCTACTGTCACTGAAACACAATGAATTGAGTGAAAATCACTCGTCCAAGCTGCTCGCCAGTAAAACTCAGAAATTCTGCGCCATTAAAATTATATGAAGCTTGCCGAAAATAAGAAAAAGTCGTAAACAGTAATAGTTATGTGCGTTGTACTTAAATAATAAAACAAAAAATTAAAATAAAAAGAAGACAAAAAAGATCTCTTGTTACTTTTTCCCCAACCCACAATAATAGACGACAAAAAAAGAAATTCTCTTTTTACGTGTTCAATTCCACAACGGATTTTTCGAACAAAAATTATCAGTGCATACATAAAAAGTAATGAAAAAAAAATGTAACTTCGCCTCCTTGTCTGCACTTGAACAATCAACTTTCCTTCGTACCACTGTACAGTTTCTCTGCCTTGTGTCTATATTACTCTTGATAGCAATTAAAATTTCGGAACTGCTTTATGTGTATCAAGAGTTGCGTCATATGTGTTTTTAGTTGCTTTCAACTGCGCATTTTTTGGGTTTTTATTATGTAAGTAAACATCTATAAACTGCTTATGGTACTTTAAGAATCTTACGAGTATAGTAAGGGCTGGCAAAAGCAATTGCAATAATTGTAAGTTTTAGCTCGCTGTATGTGAATGGAAGCAATTTTTGAAATGAAATAAATTCAATTCATTTTTTCAGCAATTAGGATTTTTTTTTTATATATTTAATGCATAAGAACTTACATTAGTTGGCTGGGACGCACTGCATTACTCTTAGTATTGTTTAAATAAGGAAATTACAAAAGGAAACCATTTGGCTATTAATTTATTATTAACAGACATACAGTTGTGCTAAGAAGAAACAAACAACCCTAAGATCCTTCTTATAACTGCTTGAAATGTATGTATGAAAAATGGAATTATTTTCATTTTTGCATTTCTGAGGTCTGACGGCCTGAAATTGTCGGCGTATTTTAAAAAACTCCACGCAGTAAAATGTAAATAAACATTTCTGCTCGAATATACCTCAAAAAGGCCGCAGCCACGGCTTATGTTTTCATTGACTTTCAAGGACGACAACTGTGCACATTGGTTTCTGACGACCCAATGAAACAACGCCTACTAAACGGTGACTTTTATCAGATACTCTCAGACCATATTTATCGCACTGGTGGATAAATTCTCTATTGCATGTCTGGATTAAAAATGAAAAAAGCAATAATCCAACTAATGGGACGCGTCCCCTCTATTCTGTGCTTATCTTACCACAGGAGATGAGTAATACATACAGAATAATTTTTCGCCGCGGCTGCCTTTCCATCTATCCAGGTAGTCCTTCTCAAAAGAGTCCGTATTTCAGCCAGGCTTCTCTGAAGTAAAATTGATGATTGGTTATCCTTGTGTACTTATTTCTTATCTCATGGTTCATTAGATTCCAATTTCTTATGTAGTTTTTTATGTTAGTTTTTAATCATAGCATACCTTTTTTAATTCTCTTTTCAACTCGTTTATATCATTTTAACTACTTTCGATATTTTCGTACATTCCATAGATATATTTTCTCATAGTGAACTCAACGCAGCCTTGCTTAAAAATATTCTTATTTCTAATCCAGCATCATACATATTCTTTTCAGACTTAATCTCAGAACATGATTTCTTTACACAATATTTGTAACAAAAGATTGAAGATCTCACGATATTATCGCTTACAAAGCTAGAACCAGAGGAGGAAACGTGATGTCGTTATGCCGGATAGAAATAAAAGAAGGAAGTAGGTATAAGCTTCTTCCGTCGATACCTCTTCTTACCGAAAGTCCGGATTACCCTTCAGTTGATTCGGTTTATTCGAAATTGGTTTCATGATCGGAAGCATCGAGCGGGCTCTCTTGTGTCAATACGATCTTATTTCCAAATAATGTTACGCTTACTAACTATGTACGACAACTCCAGCTAAACTTATATCTATGTGTGAGACAATCCTAAAATTGGTGAAATTAATCGAAGAGAAAGGGATAAATTTAACGAAAGCCAATCAAACAAAATGAAGTCTAGGCTTGTAACAGTTACGAATAAAAAGTGGAGTGTAATCTTCTTCCAACTTAAGGTCGCTTACAATCAAATATAATTTTTTGCATAAACAAAACCTAAGAAGAACACTATGAGACTCTCATTTATTTATATCGTACAGAAAGTAAGTAAAATAAAATTACATCTCAATAAATTCAAAATCAATTAAATTATTTGCAAATTAATCACATTATTTTTCAATTAGAAACTATTCAACATTTATGATTTGCACGGGAATTGCGTTAAATCTGGACCGCTGAAGTGTGCCCTATCGTTTACATAGAGACTTTGAAAGCATTTTAAAATGCAAAGTAATCAGTAAATTGAAATAATTGATTGCTATCCAATCATAATCATATTTATAGATTTGCAGTCGGATGTTATACACAATTACAATTACAATTTTTTATTTTAAAATTCCTTTCATTTATATTAATTTGCTTTTGGTGTTTAAGGGGTAACCCCACTGTAACAGCCGAAATAAGAACGTACTGTTGACAATTTTTTTAGCTATGGCAGGAGGAATGTGTATTTAAGGAAGTCGGTGAAAAAGATTATTTTGAAAAATATTAAAAATTTAAGGGGCTCTACGGTTCATGCTATTTTGGTGCAAATTTGAATACAAAAAAAGGAAAAGACAAGTAAGAACACTATATCCGAGCAAGCCCAACCATAATATGTCCCACACCACTTCGCCCGATACAGCTATTCACAATACTACACCAAAACTATACATTCGCGCAAAGGCACACTTTTCATGAAAGGTCGCATGTTCCAGGATGCCCAAAACACCATATACCCTGATAAAAATTTAGGAAACTTCATTTACTTCCTAAAAATGTTATTAATTTTTAGTTTCCATCAAAAAAAACTAGAAACTAGATTTTATCTCCATATATCCTTCCTGTTCATAATATCCCCTATATATAGACCTATCTGATCCGAATTGCCTACCGTTAACTTTTTTACTCAATCAATGGACCAATTTTCATCGTAAAAGATTAAAAATAAAACCTTTTCTGCAGGGATTTACTATTCGTGACCAATTTAATATGGAGTGGAGTTCATAAAATAGAGGCATTTCCTTCAAAATTGGTCCATTTAATTCCTATGTCAAATTTTTGTCATGAACAAATGTTCTTCATAAAACAATAACAATTGGGCCTTTTTCCTGAGAATCCTTATATGTGGTGGTATCCAAAAAATAAATTTACGTGGTTTAAATTCGGTGAGGCTGGTTTCTTTGGCAATTTACTATTGTGAACTAATTTTCACAATGAAATATTGAAAATTAGACCTTTTTACCGTATAAAGATTCCATTTTTGTTGGAACAATTATATGAGAGACGGTTCCAAAAAATTGGTTCAGCTGCATCAAAGTATTTCATACCAATTTAGAATATCGAGCTATTATTGTACAGCGAGTTTTGTCGAAATATTTTGAAAATTGCACTGTTTCTCCATATACCTGTTCAAAATAAGGCAATGGGGAGTGGTCCAAAAATTGATCGAATCGCACCGTTTTAAATAGCGTATCTCAGAAATTGCTAACTGCAACTTAAATGGACAGACATCAGATGTACAGAGGGATGAACAAGCTTAAATAATTCTGAATTGTTCGGTATAATAAAAGGTGGATCTATCTTAAGCCTTTCTGGGTCATCGCAAGCTTAATACACCTTGTGCCACCAGTGGTGTAGGATACAAAAAAAAGCATTTAGTCGACATGCCTATAGCGTGAGAAGTCCATAGGGAACTTTGAAAGTATTTAGAAGCATAAAAATTTCGATTTTCGAGCAAAAACTGACAGGTCTCTTGTTAATGTAATTAAATATAAAGTAAATAATAAAAATGCTTAAATGAATTAATTGAAAATTTTCTACTCACTGCCCTGCGGGATGTTATTTTGAGGGGTGATTATAATTGACCCTTTCCACCACAATACAATATTTCTTCTTCTACAAGTCAGCAATTCAAGAACAGACAATTCGCTGTGCTGAACATAATACTTTGTTTTCTTTTTCATTGTAATAAACTTCGATTAATATGGTTATAAAAATTGTCAAAAGAGAAAATTATTCTGATTCAGAAGTTGATTGTCGAATAAAAGAATAACAACAACAAAACAACAAAAATCAAGAGAAATTTTTCCAATATCAATTATAATTGACGAATATACGAATATATGAATATACGCACGAGCGGTTGGCATTAGCATGCCCAGCAATATTTCAGCAGATGTCCCGATTTGATTGTGTGCTTCACATTTATTTTGGCTTCTTCGCAATATTTGTTGACAGATAATTCCCCAGGACAATAAGCAGTTTGTCTTTGACACACCGCCTTCGATCATGGCTTTATATTTACTGCAAAAGGACGAACAAAATACTGTACAAGGATGATGAAGGTTAGTCTGCTTCATATTGAACCTTCCCTATACAATTTCCGAGTCTTTTAGCTCCGACATAACCGTATTGCTGTTATATGGCGCGTTGGTTATATAAAATTTTTTAAAACTTTATAGAGACTCGTCCGATAAAATCTCTTCGCGGACCACATTCCAAGCCATAGGTAATTTTTGCGTCAAGTAGGTTTCGCCGCTACGCGCTTTCGCGAAAACATATTTCGCATCTTCATTTCGTCGTCGATCCTTTAATGAAATTTTATTCAACTCATCTATCATATTGTGGTATAGCTTTGTGGATGCTTTGTCGATACAATCCATGGAGAATGTACTTTCTTCTTCCTTCGGTTGACAACTGGGAAACGATATTGTAACAAAGATACTTATCAAAACTCGAATGAAAAGAATGAAAACAGTAAGAGTTCTTTCGTGGACCATCTTCAAAATTCGTGTTTTTAGTCAATGTTTTAAAATATATTGGGGATGCTTTTTTTTATTACAATAAAGAGAGGCAGCAGCTCTTATCTGAAGACGGCTATTTCGACATAGAAAGACACCTTGAAAGCTTAGCACCAACAATCACCAGATTGATATTGGAAAAAATGGCAATTAGCGATGGACTTCTCCTTTGCTGGCGACCCGCGAACATATCGTACGCTCTAATCATTGCTTTTGTTGGTCGGCCATAAGGACTGTGGAATGCTACGTTGACAATTATCTTCCTGTCTCAATTTTATCCCAGACTAGTAGCGATAAGATTATAATCAATTGCGATTTTAGTCCGCAAAAAAAAAGTGAAGAAACTCGAATGACTGCTTAATAAAGAAATTGGACCAAGTTGGGTAAAGAAAATAATATTGTAAATAAAAGTGCGATAAGTGCGGTATGAAATTGGAGAAGCGTTCGTTTGTCCGTTTAAGACCCCGCATTCATTCTCACTGATCTAAACTCAACGACTCACAAGTCTGAACTCCTGAGAGCCATGAAATTTTGTTCTTGCAGCATTTGCAAATTTGTGATATTGTTTTTAAAATGTTCCGGTGGTTCCGCATAACTCTTCATGAACAGAGTGTGCAGATGGAAATGACCCGCCTACAAACCTGTATATAATCGCCGAGGGAAAGTAAAAGCTACTGGATGCATTAGTTCAAAATTTATTGTTGCTGTTAAGCATATCCCCCTAAGCACGCAGAATAAGAGAGCTTTACTTACATACCAATATACCAGTACGCTCTCGAGAGGATGACAGAATAGTAGTATGCCATCTACCGTAACCACTAGGAGAATAAGTTTCTGAGGTATAAAATTAATTAATTAATTACATGGAAATATTGTTTTATAAAGACGTATAAATACGTAGCAGCAAACAAGAAACTCAATCAAATGAATTTCATTCAATTAGTATAAAGTGTTCATTATTGCAACTTTATTGCTAACATAACGGTAGAATTGTTAAATCGACTAACAATCAAATTAAATGGGGAGAGATAGAGGACAGAAGGAGCATTAAATGGAATTAATTATTTGTTATTGGAAAAAAGTATAATTAGATCATCTTCAGTAAAATAAACGTTAATTTAACAAATAATAAAACAAAAAATATGTAAATTAAATAAAAAATATAATAAAATAAAAAATATGTAAATTAAATAATATGCACAGGGAGCAAAATATAAAAAATATAAATAGATAAAATAAATAGAATTTTTTTATTTCATTGCACAAGATTTGGATCACTTTCACTGAAGTTTAATTGCGAAAAACTCTTGGGAACTGCTTATCCCCGAACGCATAACCCTGACTTTCTTTAAACGCTCTTTGTTTTTGAGCAGATACCATGAAATCGTTGAAGACAAAACACACTACAGAGGACAAAAAAAAACGATAACCCATTCTATGGCAATTGTGGCAGCAACAGTAGCGATAATTACTAGAAATTATTTGTTCGGTTTATAAGCTGGAAGTGTAAATTGATTTTATCAAGATCTCTGGAGCAATCAGTGACTGTGGTGCGAAAAGCATCCGACTGATTTGCATCGATTCTACTACGCGAGAAGCGATTTGTAAGCATTCTAAATATATGTCGCTTATTTCCATAATTTAATTACTTCTTTTTTCCGTCTTTCCGCCTAGGAACGGTGTCCTCTACACAACGTAGCGGTTATACGGTTCTAAGTAAGTGCCGCTTGAAAATCGAGTTAGCACTACGACTTAGGCCAAACCAATATGTGTCCCTTTCTTTGTTCATCAAATTGTTTTAAATAGAACCAATCACCCATTGGATGTCCCCTATTCGTGGAACACGGTGACTGTCAGCAAATAGTGAGCAAAAAAAAAGAGTTAGGAAGAAGATGTTTGGGTGTATGTCCAATGTCGGTGAATGTTATGCCTTTATCGACTGAGTGCGACCAAAGTAAACTTTACCATACTTGAGGCAATGTGATAAGAATAGGAAGAAGAAGAAGGGTAAGAATAAGAATAGGAGTAAAAACAAGAACTAATGATGTGGGGAAACGCCTTCATCAAACTACATTCTTGATTTTGAAAAGTAGAGGATTTAAGATTATAAATTAAATATTATTAATATAATTAAAAATTCTCCGAAAGCAGATTCATTTACTATAATAAAAACGATAATAATAAAAGGGTTTAAAAGAAAATAATTTTAGTCATGGTCTGCCAAATATTACGACGGTTTAATGTGTAAACTTGTGCGCACGTCACATTACAAGATTAATAAGCGCCTGATATGTAAAACGATAATACCAGCAAATGAATTGTTGCGTTTGCCAAGTACTAGGAGACATTTCAAGTTATACAATAGAATGACAGCAAAATTTAATATGCAAGATTTGCATAAGATGTTACTTACGAAAATACGAGGATAGTACCAGAAGTTCTTGACTTGGCAAAAAACAGAATAATTTGAAGTTTGAGGCAAATATTTTATTTATCTACATAAGTCTTATTTTATGCCGATACAGTTTTTTCAACGTTCAATAGTTTCGGTGCCATGTTTATAATCGATTTCCTTACAATAAACTTCAGACTCAGACTTCGCCTTTTCGCTGTTATTGTTACAATCGAGCTAATAATGCGTTTTCAACTTTGAACTAATAAATGGCTTGAGGAAGCAAATCAAACTTCAAATCTTGGATGTTGGCACTTTATCTCTATAAAGCAACACTTTTGTTTTTCCTGAATGCGGCCGATATTTGTTCTTATTTCATAAGTCGCAGACGCGCAATGCTGCAATTAATGTGTTTCCCCTTTTTCCAGATAATCAACTTATTACATTCGTGTACCAAAAATTGATATCTGAGCGAATGCAATCATATTTTCCTTTTTTGCAAGCGATTCTCTTGTTTTAACGCATTCTGTAACCAGACAGTTCGAGCACTCCATTGAGAAGTGGCATCGAAACTCAATGACCAATTTGCTCATCATGTGCTCCCGGTATAATATGTATAGTACATTTCAAAATGTCCACCACGCCTATTAGATAGAGCACTTTCATTTGACGAAGCCGAAAACTCCTCAGAAGGAATCTATCTCGGTTTGGATATTGGCTAGGTTGAGATATTTAATGTGATTGCGAAATGTCTCCAAAGTTGCTGCAAGCCATTAAAAACATTAAACGATCTAAGCTTTGAAGGTTGATACTTCTGACCGCAATAACTGTTTTTTAAACAGGAGTGCCATACATAAGGATGTGCACTTCTGGGACTACTCTTGTACGTGTAAATCTCCGTGGAACAATAATGGTAACTATTGGTCTCGAAATATGGGACTTGTCTGGTAGATAAAGGCTAGTTTAACAGTAAACGTCTCTACAAAATTGTTAATAGCAATGAATATTTAAGTTTAGTAAGAAATCGTTTAAAAAGAAATAGTTTCGTAAAACACATAGTAACCGGTTCTTTTCGTTTAGGATGTTTACCGTTACTTACAAGGATAATAAAACTTTCTTTGGCTGTTTCTAAGAAATTAGGTTTAACAAGTAAAACCTCTACAGTTGCCTGCAGCCCGCCGTTTCATAAAAGGATTTTTCAAAATAGACCGTTACATGTGAAGTGGTCGGAAAAGTGTTCCGATCCGACTTATTTTCAATGGAGCTCATCTTTGGGCCAAAACACGTCGCCGTACCAAATTTCGTTAACGTGAACATATCTCGAAAATCGATACTCATATGTTCAACAAAAGAGTATAAGACGGATCCACGAACCGACAAGCTTATTCGATCGGATTCCGAATCACTTTCAAAAAGGCGAATACTGACAAACCAGAACCTTTTCAACAAATTTGAGGCCTTGTTGTTTTCTATGTCGAGCATTAAGTAAACTGCAGCAAAATTATGCCAAAGTTCATAAGTTCGCCCTTTTAAAATTTAATGATGAAATTTCGTCCCATAGTAGATATAAAAATTAATTTTAAAAAATTTGGAAAGACGTTTTCACATGGAATCCGGCATAATTTTTGATCATTTACCCTGAAAATAAATGAAAAATTATATTAAACGAGGTAATGTAAAATACTTAACGATCAGGTTTAAAGTTTAACGTGTGATGAGTATATTGATTAAATCAGTCTCTAGTATGTTACTTTCAACAAAATGACAAGGTTTGAAAAGTTGAGTTCAATAAACGGGCACTTTAATGAATCAATGAATTAAAGAGTTTTCAAAAACCGATTGATTGATTTCTCCATTCCTCTACCTGTGTTTTTCATGAGCTAAAATAGTAACACATAAACCTTTAAAAAAAAAAAAAAAAAAAGGAAAAAAGAAATTAATTAAATCTTGCCATAATTTCAATGCATTTAATGAATTTTTCTTCTCTTTTCCTATTAAATGTGTGTGTGTAAAAACATTCACTGATTAATTATTTATCTTGAAAGGGCTTTTATTAATTGCACATCTACACAAAACCAAAACCAGCCACACACAGAATAACGGATAACACCGTACGCATACACCTGTATATTTATTTGTATATATATGCTATTTGTACGTGTGGGGAAATTATTTATGCAATTAAGTTAAGAGTTAACAACAATATTTTCAATAAATTCATAAAAACATGAAAACATGTGCATGTACAAAATACGAAAGGAAAATCAATTTATGCGAACACCTACGCAAAGGAATTTCGTTCTGATATAAATAAGCTGCCGATACTTGCGCCTTTAATCGAATTGAAACAATTAACAATTTTTTCAATAGCGCTTGATTGCAAAAGCATGGTAAACAAGTGATGTTAACGTACATACCATAAGCGCTTTAACTTACATAAATATAAATAACTGCAAGTAGCAACCGAGTGTACATATTTATTGCAAATGTTACACACACATAGGTTAATGAGTCGGTTAAACTCAAACCCGACCAAATCAAACCATTGAACAATTTATTTGCGTAAATAACGAAGAGAAAAGGAACAGAAACCGCATCGTATGTAATAATAACGTAACAACGACATTTCTTTTTACAAGAAAATCGAGTTAATGCATAATTAAAAATGTCAATTAAATAGCAATTAAACCGCATTTTTTTTTTTTTTTTTGTTTTTATTCTACGTAATATATAAAAAAAATGTATTATAAAAAAGTTTTCCTTTTAAATTTAAAGTTTAAATATAAATAAGAGAAACTAATATGAACATTATTGCGTTCCTCTAATGAATTCTAAACAATCTTTGATTCTCTTTAAACAAATTAAAAGCTAGTTGAAGACAAACGGAAATGATGAGTATACGCCCAAGCATATGTACATAGAAACATTAAGGCTTTAGAAATTGCATTTTCATGCAATTGTTTGTCTATATACGCGTCAATGTGTTTGTGTGGGCATTCCATTAAATAAGTTCTTCCCCTATATATACGCACTAACATCCATGCCGATAATTTCTAATGAAATTTTCTAAGGCTTCGTTTAATGAAAATTCAATTAGTTTGCGTTAGTTTGTTAGTTATGGGCAAATTGCCATGTGTAAAGTTTACCATTACATTTCCGTGTGTGTTGTCTGTAAGTGGCATCTATCTTATTCGTAGCTACATAATAATAATTGCAGTTCAATGTTGCAAATGTATATGAGAATTGATGGGAATCTAATCGATAATCATATTAATGTTATATGCATACATCTACGCCACGTTCAGATTGCGTTCTAGGGCAGAGGACATTCACAAAACTTTTATTATCGGCTTTCGAGATACATTTAATAATTCATTTGAATTTTATTAAAATATAAAGGCAAAGGATATAAAAGGGTCTTTATATTTGGCCTGATTTCAATTGTTCGATGTAAACGTTATTTAGTATGTAAATTCAAAGCACTTACAGGCAAACCATGGCAGATTTACTCTTGAAGGCCTTTCAACACAAAACGAGAGAAATGAAAAAGTAATTTTCATGTAAACAAAACCTTCGCACGTCTGAATGCACTGATGCAAGATATCACCGTAATCCAGAACTTATCTGTAATAACTCAGCGGTAGACCGACAAGCATCGTTCGCAGCAATATTTTCGCTTAAGAGGTAACGCTACCTGGTGAGCACGAAATTATGTTTGATTTTCACAAATTCATTAACAAAAGATCAATCAATATCTTGAAAAGCGTATTTTAATCATTTTTTAAACGCATCACCGAAAGATGAGGAGTAGGTCGATTTTCGCATTACGTCTGCAGCGCCCAAAAGAACACTTGAGAGACGCTTCAAAGTGTGTACATTCTTGATCACCATCAAATTCTGAATCGCTTTAAGCGCGTCCCTCTGTCCGTCTGTTTATTATGCGTTGCACACATTCTCCTATCGACTTTAGCAAAAATATTGGAAGTTCTCGCACGCAACTCGATTGAAGAACACACCTATGGCACCATGCAAACTGGGGACCCCTTTCTTTTTCAAAAGGAATAATAAAATTGTTTTGTTGATAATTACTCATAAACTACAGCAGATATACTTAAAGCATACAAATTCTCCGCCAGTTTCAAACTTGGAATGCAGCTAAGCATGTGTGTAGCACCTATGGAAAAAATCCTCCCGTTCGCAAAAATGACGATATTGCAAGAGAATTTAAAAACGACATAAATCGTTCAAAGGACACCCACACGCCTATGCAAGAAAACCTGTGAACATCTTTGGTTTCCGTGTTTTTTGCTCGTTACTCATAACCTATAACAACACACAAATTTTTCATTTTTATTTTGAAAATGGAGAAAATCAACCGCGCCCACTCAATATTATAGAGTATGAAATATTAGTTGTTTCTGTTTTTCTTAGCGGTTTTTAGGATAATAGTGATGGGTATAAAAAATTCGGTCATGACCGAATATAGTTTTCTTACTTTATTACATTTGCGGAAGCGCGTAAAAAAGCTAGCTTTCAATTTCTTAAAAACCAAGTTGGCGAGATAGTAACTTTCAACAAGAGAACAATTTGCACCTGCTCCTTGATCGTATATTAAATTTTCTATCTAACTCAAGAAAATCAAGAAATCATCTGGAGAAGCGCATAGCTGTTGCATAGACGAGTAGATAACTGTTCAGGGGTTCAAACCTCACGGAGTTATAGGGAGTACTCAGTGGATGAAGACTTGCTGATTGACCACACATTTCTAGGCCCTTCTAAGAACAATAGTGTAAACCGTAACCGCCAGATTGCAGCGACTTGATTTTTCTTTCCCCTCATCTTTCTGGCAGTCATCGTGTTGCACATTTGAAGAAGCTTTCCCTAAATAACACCGCGTATTAAAAAAATAAATAACTAAAAAAAATACAAGAACAACATAGAATTAAACATAAAATACAATTTTTTCTAAAAGTTTACCAAAAAGCGATTACAAAGTCAGTTGCAGCTATCCGATTAAGGAAACTCTACGGGCTTGTCTAGAGCGTCTCACTTTTAACCCAAAGCTGAAAATTAAAGCTAGTAGATTAAGGACTGAAATCTATATAATAACGGCTTACTCGCAAAATATAATTTCAAAACAAAAGCGATTTTTCTTTTTTTTTTTGAGCCACATAACTAATCCGTCGGTCCCTATTAAAAACCACTTATCTCTTAAAACTTATTTTCTCGAATATTGAAAAGATCATTGAAGATGACAAAGAAATTAGCATAGGATAGCTTTTCCCGCAAAGTGAAAACTTACATTTTTACTGCCCTTTTAGAAAACTCTTTATCAATGTTAGTGAAGGAGATCAAGTTTAATTATATTTCAAACACTGCAAGTAATACAAGTAAGTGTGGTGTCCATCCTTTTCCGAAGAGACAAAAATTGATCTCAAATCTGTAAAGAGTTATGCGATCTTTGCCAAGAAGACCACATCACCAAAGCTCTCTGCTACGAAAGTGTGAATGTCAAAAATCGCTTTGGCGTGATCTCAGCCATTACTGGTGTCGATTAAATCAAGGCTACAAAGGATTCTGATTGATATTGAGAAGGAATATGGGGGCCGGAACGCAACGATCGTTTACTACGTATGCCGAAGTAAAGATAGTCGACAATTTGTAGATTTGTGTCGTGTCTTTATTAAACATATTTCAGCGCGGAATAAAAGAAAATCGACCAAATAAAAAAAAAAAATCAAACACTATTACCTACAAATAAGTCTGGATGCGTCTCACAGACCGGCTAAAGGTATGAGCAATATATAAGTTAGTTGGATGCTAAACGCCCATACTCGTAGAAGAGACGGCAGGCTAATAAACAAAAAGATATATTAACGCAGAATGAACTGAGACGATCTATCATTGAATATTTTTCTCATCAAAGGTATTTGTTTATATCTACCTAGCTTGTGATCTTGGAAATGCATACAATAATCGCTTTCATAAACCGAATTGCTTGTTTAATTTTATTGCAAATATTATAAATTGTTTTTAAAAATTTTGCTTTTTATATATAATTTTTTTAATATTTAAAATTTTTCAAAACAATTTTTAAAAGAAAATTCTTTTTTCGTTTTTTTTTTCCTCTTTTGTGAACAAATTAAACATTACCGGCATTTTTATTATCAATGTAATAAATTTTATAATCTATAGAAACGCAATAAATTTTAACTTTCATTTCTTATGGATAAGTTAATCGTTCATAAATACGCGCATAAGTTCCGTCAGTATAATGTAAACTTTATACATGTATAATGAATTTTATGTTATTGTTGTTCTTTTTGCACAGTTGGACAATTAAAACAAATAGAACAAACTTTTTTTTTTTTAATATTATATATGGTTAGAGCCGATCATTATATAACCTATAGGAACTCGCTAAACACAATTTTCCGCTTTTCAAAAACCTTTTCTATTGTTATCCCCTCCCCATCCACTTATCACCATCGTTAATTCCTCACTCGTCCTAAACAAATACTTTTCTCATCATATCATCATTTGTATCAAAGGAGCCGGAGAAGTGAACCCACAAAGCTCAAAGTTGGCTTGCAGTAGGTTTATATTTTAAATCGATATTTTGCAGCCATTTTCATTATACAATACGCGAAATTGGACACTGATACCGTTCTAAGATTTGTTCGATAAGACGATTTATACGGGAAGGAATTCCAAAACTGGTCTAATCCTTCTCTAAATTTAACAAAAATATTATTCTTGTTGAATACTAAAAATGAAAAATTTACTTTCGATAATGACGTCTCCAAATACGCCCTTACATAGGACGGTCATAGGTCGCACAAATTTAGTTTCAATAGAATTTATCCTTCAGACAAACTAAAACACTGTAGAAAATCTCATCAAAATATCTCAAAAATTTCTATCGTCAGATCGAGGACAAAAGACATGGACACGCACGAGACAGCTGGACGGACGAATAGACTTGCGAAAATTGGTTCACAAAATCATTCTTAATTCATTGGTATAACAAAAACGAAGTCTATCCTAAGTCTTTCTAAATTTTCCGTACATTCTCATAAGATTAGCGTAGTCTTACCATAACCTATGTACGGTACTATAGCAAAAGAGTTAAGAGAGTAAAAATCTTCTTCCCCTGCCACACAAAATTACTCTTTTTCATTTGATTTCTTGCAATATCCTATCCATTGGTTTATATGCCAAGCATCTTTGTATAGTGTTGACTGTTTAATTGCCAACAAACTTGGGCGAATCGATTACATTATAAATTGCTGGTAATAATTTTAAAGGACTGCGTTATTTAATGAGCATTGAAAAGAGTGTTAAGAGAGGCGCGGATGACTCCTGAACATAACATTGATATAGAAATGAAAAATAAATTTCCTTCCCTTTTTCATTTCCTCGCTTTCTTTAAACAACTCATTGAGCGCAAAAAAAAGAGTTCATATTGAAGGCATAAATTATTGATGTGCGAATCTCGAATGTGAATTTAAGGATATTGTTAGTAGTAGTGTCTTCATGCTACTATCATTCTCACAAGCCTTCTTCTCATACATATTCATTAAGCATGACGGCAATTATTAGGGGTCATTTAAACTTAAGTATCATCAAGTCGTAGCACGTTGTGAAGCTCTTTCCAAGGTGCTTTATAAGTCAGTCACCTTTTCTTTAAATCCTTGTTATTTTTGGCAGTATGCATATACATATATATGCATATATACATACATTTATATATGTATGTATGTGTTTACTTTGTTTGGAATATCTTGCAAATAAAACTCTTTTCATACATAAATAAAACGTGTACACACATTTACTTAGGAATCATAGCAACTATAGCATTAAGAAATAAGGAAAAATCAAAGGCACAAACAAAGATAAACATTTCATTCTCTAAAACGTATTGCAATTACCAATAAGAATGAAGATAAATACCAAGAACAGAAGAAGATTAAATGACACATAGATTTATGTACGAATAGAAGGAAATAAAATTTGTCGTCTCTCTTTTATTATTATTAGGTGCTTGCAGGTATTTTGATCAGCGATATCTCATAGTGAAAATGATAAAGTAACGGAATGTACGCAACGGTCAAATTCGATGATTTTGATCTTTGCCAGTTGTCCGCGTTGGTCTCCACGGTTTAAAAGTGTTGACTTTGATATCAATTACAAAGAGCGGCCTGAAGGGTCTAAAAAGTGCGAAAACAATGACTTGCAAGACTTATTGGACGTGAATGTTCTCAAACCCTCAAACAACTTTCGCATAGTTTTCCAGCTGACGAATCAACTGTTCCTTGACGTTTACATGCGTTGGGCAAAATCTAAAAGGAGAAAAAATGGCTCCTATACAAATTGACCGAAAAACGCATTTCGAATCGTCCCAATATCGCGATTTAATTGCTCGCCAGACAAAAAGAACTTTCTGTGGCGTATTACGACGATGAAAAACGGATCTACTCAAGCCCAAAAAGTCATAGGTTAGTCCAGGACAACGATCCACATCAACACTGAAGAGGAATATTCATGGCTGTAAGGTTTTGCTAAGCATATGATGAGGTCAGCAAGGTGGAGTATATTATGACCTGCTAAAACCGAATGAAACTGTTACTGCAGATGTCCACCGACGTCTGTTCGACAAATTGAGCGATGTATTGTTACAAGAAAGACAAGCAATAGCTATCAAAAGACATAAAATCGTCCTCTTGCATGACAACGCTCGGCCACACATTAGAAGAGTTATCGAGAATACACTCGTTCCACTCCGCATGGGAAGTTCTGCCGCACCCAGCGTACTCACCAAACATACCACTTTCGGGTTACCACGTATCCAAATCGAGGCAGTACAGTTCGGCTGGCACGCGCGGTCAAAATTCTGAAGAAGTGTAAAAGCGGGTCGATAATTAAACCACTACCAAACAAATATCGTTCTTTCGACACGGTATCGCCATGTTGCCAGAAAGATAGGAAAAAGTTGTAAAAAATGATCGAAAATATATTTATCAATATCTCTCAGTACCTCAGTATCTTTTAGGAAAAAGCTTTCTTAAATGAAAAATTGATTAGAATACATGCAAGCACTTACTATAACGATGGTAACATACATCAACTGAAAGGCTTTAACGTAAGGAATGGACATTAGAGCGTACATAATTTATTAAAATATATTAATTTTCTCTTAAAGTTTGCAACTTTCAAAAATTTTCCATCGAAGTCTTCCATGTGTTCGATTGAGAATTGATTTAATTTGTCGCTAAGTGACAGTGATGTTAAGCAGAACATGGCGGAAAGCTGAGCGGAATATGAAAATTGCTAGATAAAGTTCTTCGCAAAATTTTTGCCACATAACAAAAACAGTAACTAGACCTAAGGAACAAAGTTTCTTGGTAAATAAGTCCTTAACTGTTTTAAAAATAACCACTGAAATGCTTTTCAAATCCCTACAAAATGCGCTGATAGAAAAGTTAACAGCTCTCGCATGCTTAGACTTCTGGCTAAAGTTTCAAATGTTGCGTAATTCGTCCGCAACTAGGTGTAGTCTAAAACTCTCATCACCTTGTAAAAATTTCACTGTTTCATTATATTTCCAGCCATCACTAAACCACTTTAAGAAAACGTCCTTCGTCGTTCTTATGGATTCTTGCAAACATTGTCGCACCATGCTGATAATTTTGTGCGTCTTAAGAGCATTATCAGTTATGTAAGTGGTAGTTCCCATAGTTTGTGATATGGGAATAAGATGTACTTTAGTATATATATAGATTATTTCAGAGCACTTTCGAGGATTTGCCGTCGCTCATTAAAAAATCCAAGCAGATATTCAAAAAAGAAGGCTGTTAATGGCGATCCATGAGCTTATGAATGATACGAACGCTTACAGAAGACATCAATGATAAAATGAGGTCTGCCCATCCTATCACCCACGTGCAGCGGCAGATAAAAGTGACAATGAGTTAAAGTAATCAAGACTCATACTTCAGTCGACAGAAATTTCTTATGCGTCATGTCATGTGACTTTTACAGGAATTCTAATAAGATTGTCGTATTGCTTTACTCAACTCGGCGAGTCACTTGTTGTTGATTTGTCGATTCACAGAAAAAAGGAAGATAGTTACGAAAATCGCACATTTGATAAAACATGAAAACTACCCGATTTTCTAGCAAAGAAGATTCGGAAACGATTGTTGATGCTTTACCTGCCGTGATCATAAAGCAATGCAGCGATTGATGAAAAAATTGACGATAGTTCGCGGGAAAAGCGATCAAAAACGGGTACAAAAACAAAGCGTTTGCAAAAATCAAAGTAAATCGGGGAAAGTGAGTTAAGTCGTAAAGTTCAAACGGCCAAGACCATAAGAAGTATTCTAAATATAGGCTCCTGTAAATAATTTGTAAGTAGATCACCCAAGATTTGTAAATGAAACCTATGCCATCCATTGAATTTTGATTTTTAAATCGTTTGACTTAAACAGAGCAACCTACTACCTTTTCGTGTCCTATCACGATAAACGTATTTTCCTAGTATTGAACGTAGCGACTTTTTCTTATTACAACACTCGTTAACTGGCAAGTGAAGGGAAAATCACAAAGCAAGTTCATAACATTACCTTAAAGAACACTTGTTCCATTTCTTAAACTGAGAAACTCTATGTAGTCGAAAGTTTTTAATAATCAAGAGAGATTTCCCGGACGAGATGATATATGAAACAGTAGAAGGTTATGCAAGTGCCTTTTTAACGGAATCAAAATGTTCATAAAATCCTTTCATAAAATCACGAACATATTATTTTTACATTAATGTTGAAATTCATTGCAATGTAATGAAGCTTTCCACCGCTTTAGTGCAAGCTAAAGGTTCGAAAAAAATTTCTCCCACAGTGAATACAATTTTTTAATTATTTTCATTACATTAAGTAAATAATAATTGTTATTTTTTAATTTAAAATCGATAAGCGGTTGTTGTCTTTTGTGGTTTTTTATACTTGCTCATCAAACACCGTTTTATATAATAAAACGATATTTTTACTTTGGAAAGGACATATTACGGTTACGCGAATGCAGGTCCTCAATAGAGATAAATTTCTCTTCGTTGTGTTCGATTTTTTGTTTTTTTTTTGTGTTAATAACCAACCATTTATGCAGTGTCCCTTATTTTTGTAATACGGTGGCGATCAGAAAGAAGTAGGGGAAGAGAAAGAGTGTGTCGAATCGATAAGTGTTACGCTTTTAGCGACTACAAATGCGACCAGAATAAACTCTACCGCATTGAGATTTCAACCCGCGAACACAGGCTCGGTGCTCGCGATTCTTATCTACTCAGCTACTCATGCGAATATGAAACACGTCGGCCTGCTTAGTGATCCGTTACGGATTGTTTATGAAAAATAAGCCTTTATACATAGCAAACCGTTATAATTTTTGATATTTTATAATAATAGTAAGAGAAGTATTTCATCAAAGCGGTGTAGGGCTTTTTATAGCCAATTTTGCCATCACTATAAGGTTCTATCTTGTTTTTTTTTTTTTTGTCTACATATGCACATTTACATTTAATTGCCTTCATATGTATGCAAATGTGGTTTCCTTGTGCGTAATTGAGATTTTATTTATTTATGCAATATTTTATGGTCAGACGAAGACGTTTCTTAAGAAATCGATGTGCAATATAGTATGCGGTAATGAGATTTCAAGCCGCCATGCTTTTTTGTCTTTGAAAATATTGTTTAATTTAAAACAAGTGAAAACACTACAGTAGGCTACTGGTCAAAATTCAATACACTACTACACCTTTGCTCTACAAGTATTCATATAACGACTTTTTAAAATGCGTTGTTATATAGTAAATGGTCGAAGAAGTGCTCTGATTCGAACGGTTTTCAATGGGGTTCGCACATCAGTGTACCAAATTTCATCACAATATACCAAAACTTATCGCTTGTAGCTTCAACATAAGAAAACAAGACGGGCAGACGGACAGACAAATTTAGATCGAGTCGGAAAGTGATTCTAAATCAATTGGTATAATAAAAGGTGAGTATATCTGAAGCGTTTCTAAATGTCGCAGTCATTCGCGCAAACTTAATATACCCTTGTGGCGCAAGTGGTGTAGGGTATAAAAAAAAATGAAAGAATTTTTTCAATGACAAAAAAAAGGTTCTAAATTTGTTTCCTCCCTTTGTGTTATTTTATGTTAAGGAAAAATTTTTTTGTTTAAGAAAAACTTAAACTTCAGTTCGGTTATGTCCGACATTGTCAATAATTTAAACGCTTTAAAGCCACAGCAACCATAGCAAAAGACTCATTATTAAATATCCGAACTAAAGCTTCTTACAAACTAGTTTTTATATAAATTTTTAAAATTTTTACGTTCTATAAATTTTTCTATTATTACTCTATCCACCGCAGAAAGATGGAGGCATATTCATTTTATCAAAACTTTTGCAACGTTGAGAAGAAAGTTTCAAAGATCCCATGAAAATTAGATCGGTTTGTTTGTCCGTTTGTGGTAAGTATTCTCCCGCTCGCAAAAAATGGATATGTCTTCTTGAAATTTGATACATTCTTGGAAATTCTTGCACGCACGTTCATATCGAAAATGGGACAAATAGGTGACAGGACACGTCTACAATGCAAAATAGCGTGAAAACACCTTTGGTTTCGGGCCTTTTTGGCCGTTACCCATAAATTACAAATGGTACACAATAAAAATTTGGACGTATGTCATACAAAATGAAAGAAATCAGCCACGCTCATCCGTACCGTATTGTAAGTATGGAGATTTTCTTTTACGTTTTTCTCAAGATAAAAGTAATGCGCATAAAAGATTCGGTTCCAACCGAATAAACTTTACTTACTCGTGTCTTACATCTTTTCATCGCAATTTTTTATGATTTGAAAATTTCATTATGCTACAGAAAAACTAAGCCGATTAAAGGGGAAACCTATGGTAAATTTCCCAGGAAATCAATGTTTTTTATCGGCTTAAATGATCTTTTATATATTCACGTTTGCTATGAAAACATAGTTAGTGATGTGGAAACCATTTTCATTGTCTGAACATTTGATTTTCCGATTTTAGTTGCATACCGCATATAATACGAGTACTTGAACTTTAGACACATTTTTTTTTTTTTTTTTTTTTGAAACACATATTTTGAAAACGGCAAGCAATACAGTTCCAACATTTTTATATTTTCTCTTCGAAATTTTTACAACATCTTTAAAGTGATTTTCAACGAGAAACAAAACAAAGTAAAAACTTAAAAAGAAGTGTGGGGGCGGATTCTTTTTAAGTTAATTTAAACTTTTCTTGCCTTTTTTTCTGCTCGAAAATTGAAAGAAATTAATATTTTTAAATCCCCATGCTCATCCTCTCCTTCCACTTCCCGCCGCACTTCTTTAGCTTTTGCTACATGGATGAACTGTTTTGGCTGTTTAAGATAAATCCATTTTTTAAAAAAGAATCAAAAACTCTTTTTATACCCATCACCGATCGATGAGGGGTATATTCATTTTGTCAAAACATTTGCAACGCACAGAAACAAAATTCAAAAACTCCATAAAGTATATATTATTCTTGGCCATTTTCAAATTTGAAATGCACCTAAAGATGTCGGTCTGTTCATCCGTCCATCTGTCTGTCTGCGCAACTGCATAGTATTTGTAATAAGCATTCTCCCGTTAGCGAAAATTAATATTTCGCCTGCAAGTTTGCAAGAAAAAAGTTCGTAAAGAAACGCCTACAATGCTCACACGCCTATTCAACAAAAACTTTTATCTCAAAACTGGAAGAAATCAACGACGCCCACTTCATGTTATAAAGCATGAATATTTAGTTCTTTTACTTTTTTGTCTGTTTTAAGATGCGGGTGATGGGTATAAAAGGTTCGGTCACGACCAAATATAATTTTCCTACTTGTTAATCAATTAGTAGCGTACAAGCATAGACGGAGAATGTTAATTATCGTTGCGATGTAACAGTAAAGTTACTAATTGTGATAGAAACCCATGTTAAAAGTAAAAGAGGAATATTTCTTTTGGTTTGAACATCGAAAATTTGAAAGCGAAGAAGAATTTACAGCAACTAATACAAAAGCAAAGCAAGAACATGGAAAATGGTTTAAATTTCAACCGCAATCAAAGACAATGGTGACCAAAGAACCAGTGTAAACCCTTAATTTTATAAAATTTCCGGCTATGAAAAAATAGCAAAATTCATTGAAAGTTTCCGTCTACAACTTTGCTTTAAAATTAATTAACTGTATGGGTGGCAAACAAAAATTATTATCTGCAACATTATCCTTTAACAGGAGTTAGCTGCACGCACACACAATACATCTGCAAAAACCACGAAAAAGTTTGAAAGGAAGACTTGATATCAGAGAGATTATTTAATCGACTGAAGGTGCGGTGTGGGTTAACAAACTTAATTGATTATAAGGGAAATTTTGAGTGGGAAGAAGCTAGGAAGCGCCTAACACGCAAGATATTTGAGAGTCAAATTTATCGAACCATTTCGCTCAACACTACACGTAGTATAAAGTCTCTGATATTTTTTTATATCGAGAATAAAAAACAGGTAAGAAAACTATATTCACCCGTGGCCGAATCTTTTCTATCCATCACGGCAAACACAAAAAAACGAGCAGTATTTTCATATTCTAGAACAGCGGTTGGGCGCGGCTGATTTTTTGTATTTTCAGGATAAAAGTGGATATTTATATGATGTATGTGTTGTAGTTTGCGAGTAACAAGCAAAAAAACACGGAAAGCAAAGGTATCCTCAATTTTAGTTGCGTAGACGTGTGAGGTTTTTGTACGTGCGCCCTTTCACCTGTTTGGCGATAGCTTCATCTTTCCGAATGGGAGAATGTTTACCGCAGATACTGCACAGTTGCGCAGCCGGACAGATGGATAAGCGAAAAGACGGACGTACTTAGGTGCATTTCAAATTTCAAATTGGCCGACATTTTACATACTTTATGGACTTTTTGAAGCTGGGTAAAAAAAAACAAAACATTGAGACACACTATAAAATTGGATAGGCGTGGCCGATTTATCAATTTTTGTACAAGTGGCGTAGCATCGTCCATAGAATGAGTGTTTACATTTTTATGGGCTTTCCTACTTTATTGTACTGTATGAGTAATAAACGAAAAACTAATTTTTCATTCCATTTGAAAAACAGACTTGTCTTTACTTAAGGCAAAATTGTAGGCGTGTCCTTCGACCAATTTGGCCCATTTTTAATAACAACCTACAATGTTGAATTAACTTACAACGTTTCGATCAAATTTTTTACACAAACGGGCAGACGGACTTCGTTCAATCGATTTAGAATTAGATACTGATCAAGAATATATATATAATTTGTGGTATCTCTGAAGCTTCTTTCTCGGCGTTGCAAACGCTTTGACAATCTGAATATGCCCCCCATCTGTCAGTGATGAATATAAAACGAAACATGGATTTGCGTGCAAGTGTGCATTTGTGTTGCAAAATAAAAAAAAAAAAAAGAAAGCAAATTAGTAAAAAGCGAAAACAAAACGTTAGTATTTCACTTAGTTGTGTGAAAATAACAATATTTTTATTTGCTTGTAGCAAAATATTTTCTGATTTATCAAACAAAACTAGAATTATAAATTGAGCCAATATTGCAAACATAGAAAATAAATGAATATCAAAACTTTCCCATATTCATGTCTACACTAAATTGGTCAAAATACAACGTTATGAAAATATAACGTTATTGACATTAGGTGACGGTTGAAATTCAACAATTCACAAATGTGCAGAGTGCAGAGAGTAAAGCAAATAGCTATTTTAAATTTTCTCTCTCATCGGAACAATTTGTACATATTTGTACAATTTTTACATATAGGTTATGTATTCAAGTTATTACTACGTTGCGGAAATTTAAGTCGATGGCTTTTTTTTTGCCCATTTTTATACTCATCTTCAAAGGATGAGGGATATATTCAATTTGTCAAGAGGTTTAAAATACCCAAAAAGAAGACTCAGACCTCCTATAAAGTGTATGTATCCTTAGTCAGCATCAAATTCTAAACCGATTTAAGCATACCCGTTCGGCTGTGTGTCATCCTCCTTCAAAAATTTCTTAAAATATATAAATTCTTGACCAGTTACACGAAGTTACGAAATACACCGAAGCATGTCTGCATGTCCATCTGTCTGTTTGCCAAACAATGTAGTCTTTCTGGTAAACATTGTTCCGTTCGCAAAAACCAAGAATGCTCCCACAACACCCGCATTTCTATACAACTAAAAGTGGGAAGACCTTTGCGTTTTTTTGGTGGCTTATAAACTACAACAGATACACGATAGCTATTTCCGCAACATTATTCTACAATTTCCATGTTGGTTTTTTCCAATCTTTTATAGAATAACGGTGATGACTATAAAAGATTCAATCGGTACCGAATACAATTTTCTTAACCAAGAAACCCTACATAAATAAGGACCATGATCATGTCGTTTCTCCGCATTTGGTAGAATAAAAACGGAAGTTTTTCAGTTAGTTTAATTTATTAAGTGAGTGTTGAGAATGCCAAGTCCACTCATTCCCATTCGCTCACCACACCACAGAGCCTATTCCTCGTCTTATATAGTTCCAATCTTGGCGAACTAGACAAATGCAAATATCTCCGCCATAATATATGATTATTTTTGCTATGGAAGGCAAACGCCATAAACCGAGACAGCAAAGCAAACAACGGGCACGTAATTTTATTCATGTCAAACTAATTTTATTTTTTACTTTAAAGAATCTTTTGATTTATATCGATGCATATCGAATTGTGAATTAATCTGAAGCATACATATTTCAAGTGTAAAGTTTGAAATAAATTTTACAAATTGCGTAACATTATTAAGGGTCGTTGTGCAAGACGAAAACAATTTTGATTACTCAAAATCGCGTTCCTCTCCAACATCTTCTGCGTCACACGTACACCAAGTGATGCATTGTTCGTAAAACTTGATAACAATTTGAGGACATATAATATTCGCCTCTTTTGCGGGCACCAATTCAGCCTCATCGGTGCCACTCCACTTCATGAGAAACATTAATTCCCCTGAAGAATCTGTAGCATCTAAAATCTTTAACGGTTCTAAGCCGCGATCAAATCCTACTTTGCCGTCGTTTCTTTCATCCTCTACCGTTTCCTCTTTAATTTTCGCCTCATCACTTGGGACGCAAGAATGGCGCTTCTTACTTTCTTTTTTATTTTTTAGCGATTCTTCGAAAGCCGCTATTAGATCAGAGCAGTTGAGATTCTCAAGAGGTTCCCATGTATTATGACGTCGGGAATAACCTGCATATTTCAGAAAATATTCAATTATACCATTTCTTATGCGTTTATCTTCGATGCGTTCAACAGTATATTCCGTAACGTCTTCGCCTTCACTATCCATCATGATTACGGATTAATGGTGAAATAAGTCAATTGAAAAGTGATTGCCTTTCTTTTTCCACTAAAAGAAGTTGTCTGAAACGATTATTTTTTCAATTTATTTTCAATCGTACTTTGGCTGTCACTTTTAAGCAATGGTAAAGAGCCCGGCACAGTGAATGAACTCATTTGCAGTTGACTTGCTGAATTCTAAAAGCAGAACACGAGCTGAACAAACTTTTCAAAACTACTTTCGATATTAACAAATATGTGACCTTGCGGGCTAAAAACCCTAAAATGACAGTACTATTTCCTATTTAACCATAAATAACAATGGCTTTGTGGGATTTAAAGTCGTTTGAAACTCGAAGGCAAGCAAAAACAAAAAAAAGAAAGAAAAGAACGATAACTTGCAATAACTTAAAGGAAAAATTGCGTGAAATGATTGCTTTCGACGTGAAATTGCCCGCAGAGGAAAGAAACACACTTACAATTTAGATAACGTACATACACTTAAATAACCCTGGCAAGGGATTTAAACAATCGGAAATTTAGTGCTCAATTTGTTACCCAACATCTTAAAACATCTGACGAAAGTAAACCGTTTCATGAACTTTTAGGAAAAGAAAATATATCTTCGTGTACTTTGTGCGACTCGTTCTTGGCTTCAAAACTTAAAATAGCTATGAAAGGAATGTTTCACGACAAGTCAGCGGCGGGAGTGATCTCGCAAAATGACGCAAAAAAATCTATATTTGTATTAATTGAAAGAACGTTTTTGGCCGCATATCGATGCGAAAGAAATAGGTTTTGAATCTTTTTTTTTTTTGATTAAAATAGCTCCGTTATATTTGTGATATATTCTATAAACACGGTTTCAATTTTAAACAGTTATCTGAAAAGTTATTTTGAAAGTTACCCAAAGTACGAAGTGAAGGATAAGGTATACGCTCGATTAATAAACGCAAGGATTGTTGCTCTCTAGTTTGAGAAGTAAATTTGTTACTAATTTTCGGGCCACGCCTACACGCACATACACATACAATATATTGATATGAGCGTAGGTGTAAGCTAGGTTGGTGACAGCTTACAGTAGAAACAGAAGGAACAGGAACGTTGACATAAAGTAGACTTTTTTATGCCCTAAACCACTTGCGATACAGGGTCTATTAAGTTTGTGAATAGGATTGTACGCAGCAGGACTTGAGGCAGACCCAACTTTAATTCTACAAATCAATCTAAGAATGTCTTTGTCCCCTTCGTCCTATAAATTATATTTTCGCTAAAATTGGTACACTGACGTGTTTTGGTCCGAGGACGAGTGCAACTGACCGGACCACTTTTACGGCCTCTCCCTATATAACGCATTATTTTGATTTATAAAAAAAATTATTGTAATTTTTTAGAATTTCGCGACAAAAATCACGAGTATTGATGTAAATGCTTTGGATGGGGCAATTTTCAAACCCTACATAGTCCGTCTTACGACTTACTTACTTTTTGATGAAAATGTGTTCACAATAACAATCGGACATAAAAACTAAACATCCATTTAACTTGCGCATCTATGCTTGAATTTGGTCAAGGAATTCCTATTGTAACTTGTGCACTTAACAATTTTTGTTAACAATGCAACCCTGCATTGTAGGAATTGTTAAGTTCACTCATGAAAACGTGATTTGATGCTAAAGAAATTTTGACGTATCTTTTAAAAGCTTGCTTTGGGTTTTGACAACAGACGAGAAAAAAATGGGAAAAGAAAAATATAAAAAAGATAGAGGTAGTGTCGCGTGAAACTGAAGAAAAGGGAAAAAATTTTCTTGAAAGTGAAATTCTAAAAAATGTAGTAATTCAGATGAAATAAATTCTCCTTAACTTAAAGAGTATTAAATAAATTTCTTCGCATGAAGAACGGCGAACATTGATAAATTAAAAGTAAAGAAAAAATGCAGACAGACAAAATGTATTAATTGATTTGCAGTGCAATGATGAATTTGGGAATTAATATAAGAATTTGAAAAATTTTATAAAAAAACTTGAGAAAATGTATGAAAATATGGTTTAAAAATAAGAAACACATAAAAAATAGGTTGACACAAGTGTTTTAAAAAGGAATGAGTCACTATTTAGCTGTTGTATCGTTAATGTTCTGGATAAAGTTGAACAGGAAAAGAAAGATGGCGATCGTACCATGTGATCTTTAGAAAAGGACATAGTATATACATACAAATGTGTAAATATATAGGGTGACTGAGACAAGAAATTCGTGAAATAAAGATAGGGACGACTAATGGAAGTGCATAAATTTTGCATTTAACTTTAATTGATGGAAAATATCGTAACATCAGAAAAATTAAATGAGAAAACTTGATAAGTGAAAGCAAGCTTTAAATACATATTACGTTTATGCTAACGGAAATGGTTCATGTGAATATTTAACAATTGACAATAGCGGTTTTTAAGCCAATGACGTCAAACTATTTTTGGTATATTAAGCAAATAGTTTAATAAAACATAAGTAATGTCAATTGTAATTGAACGAAATACGAGAGTAATTTTTTTTTTTTTTTTTAATAAATCAAACGAGATTAAGTTACTCAAAGAAATTGTATACCAAAGAATTTCAATAGAACATTGTGTAGCTATTTGAAAACATAATTCTTTTTTTTTGGAGGTATGCATGATCATTGCTTACAAATAGAAAGCAAAAAAAGAAGAAAAATATGTCTAAAGACAGCGATCTTGCTGCCTCGATATTTTATAAAATTAAAAGTGGAAGGGAGTCGTAAACATTACTTAATTAAGTCAACGTTATCACCATTTTCAACATTGGCAGAGATGTTCAACCATATGAAGTTGCACTTAATCATCATCTTCTTCATTTATTTTTGTTCGTTTGCACTCATAACTTTCGTATGATAACGTAAGTTACTAAAGTCATATTAGTATATATATATGTTTCCCTTATTACACTTGTGTTGTATATATTATTAAATATATTTAATCCTTTCCTACGTTGAAAAACGTGGGACCCAACTATATAGAAACAAAAAAATTCGTTCTATATGCAGATGTGTTATCCTTTATTTTAGGTACGCATACATATATACATGTACAGTTTACAGCTTGAAATTGTTGTATGTCTTCGGCATATCCTCATTGTCAAACCACTGTTTTTCTCAGCTTATCTGCCCCGTTTTGTATCGTGCATAAATGAGTCGAAAGTTTATTTTAGGATGTTTAATATGGTCCAGTGTTTGACATTGACTTCTTCGGGTTCTCCAATAGACGTCATGGGCCGAAGGGAACCATTAGGTATGTCGGGGAGAAGAAAGGCCTCCGGGCCCAGGGTATTCCCGTTCCGTAAGATAGGTTTTGTCACGCAACATCTCGCGAACTAGCTAGCTCAGCAAAGACATGTACATCCGTCTACTCAATCTCCTATCTTCGTTATATATATTAAATTAGTTGGGCAGACATGTAGGATTTACAGACATCACGAGTTGCCCTATAAAAGTGCTTTATACGGAACGGTCAGAGAAATGTTCAATCAAAAGATTAAGCTAAGACTGGTTTTCTTGTTTTCATCTAAATTTTTTATACCCTAGACCACCTATGGTATAGGAGTATAATAAGTTTGTGCGGATATATGGAACATCCAGAAGAACTTAAGATAGACCCATCTTTTATTATATCAGTGAATCAATTTTAGAAATACTTTCGAAGAATCGAAGTTTGTCTGTCCGTCTCTCCGTCCAGCGTTCTTGTGTTCAAGATGCAGGCCGTAATTTTTAAGATATTTTGGTGATATTCGGTGCAGTAACGTATTTTAAACCAAGAAAATGAAACGATGAGGAAATTGAAAACGACTTTAATTAGATCCTTTTTTCGGCTATTGCCCATATAACGTCCTGTTTTGAAAAGTCGTTGTATGAGTAACTTTGTTCCCGCCATATTGTCTTACATACTTATAGTAATTTATACATAATTTTCGTAATGTTTAATTAATCCTAAACCATATACCACATTATCGTTGCGTGATATGTCGCCCTTTTATTTACATATATTTCGAATTCCTTTGTATATATGTATTCTTCAGATTTATTTAATTGACATTTTGTAATTTAATTTTAAGTCAATCATTTCAAAGAACGTTATTCATTTAAATTTATATGCTAGCACACAAGCAAGCAAACAAATGCGCACGCATGCACGCACGCACACACACACGTATACCGAAACGCATATACTTTCCGAGCAAATTATATATAAAGAGTACAGCAGTTTGACACTTTTCTAAATGTGGTGATAATAATTGGCTAATAAAGTACACAGCGTACTGAAGAAGAAGCAGTTGCGGTTAATTCTGCCAAACCAAACGGGAGAATCATAAAGAGTTTAAAACCCTTCTATACATATATTTATTTTACTTGAAGTTGACAGCACATGTGGTTTATAAATGCAATGTAATTACAATAAAATCAACATAAACATATACTTATTCGCTCCAGTAGTTTGAGTTATTTCGAATTCAAATTTAAATAGAATTCAATCCAATTAAAAATGTTTTCGTTTTTTCTATTTTTTTCTATTGCTTTCTCAAGTATAAAGTAATTGTTGGGGAAAATTTCATTTTTAACATTAGAACTTGAACTAGAGAGCTAAGGGAAGTGAAATCACAAATGTTTTATTGATAATATCGTATATATATATATACTGATACTATATAATGGTGAATATTACAATGGTTAACGTTCATCTGATGCAAGAGACATGATACACGTTAACTGTAAATTATATTAAACCTTAAAACGAAACAAAAAGAAAATTTTATAAAAACTAAAGTAGAACACTTTAGATGGCTATGGTAAAGCAGCATAAATGCTTTTCATCTGAACAGATGGAGGGAGGACGTTAACTATGAAATATGTTCGAAGGTGTTTTTTACATAACAATAGAACGCGAGCGTAAAGCCTATAAAAACCTAACAAAAACGCAGAGAAACTCGAACAAAAGCCACTCAATGGGGAATGATTGTAAGCGTGTATGAGCATAAAATCGGTTATGTTTGCTGTCTTAACAATGCCAAATGGCTTTGTTAACGTAATAATCCTTTTCAATCCTTTCTTTCACGAAAGACATCAACTCTTATACAACTTACTTTAATGGTAATTCGGAGCAGACATTCTTACGAAATTCCAAAAAAAGAAAAAAACTTCAAAGATTTGACGAAGAAATCTTGGAATCAAAGATTACGTTTGCAAAGTCAACGTACTTTACATTCTCAAAAGGACAATTGTATTTTTTTTTGTAAATTTACCTAACAAAAAATCAACATGATATGGAAGCCGCGTTTATTAACAATTGAACAAACAAATTACAACAACAACAAAGAAGAATAATAAAGAGCGTGCAGTAAAATCATCAAAGCTAAGAAGGAATACAATTAAACACAGGAGAATACCCGCCCAACTTCAAAAAATACGACCCATCACTCACTCAACGGATGCACACTATACGTGTAGCACGCTGACAGTGAGAAGGAAACTGCGAAAGAGATATAGAATTACTGCAACTGAGTTGGTGTGCACCCAATCTGTAAGTTTTATGCCTTCACCGACTAATCAGTCTCTAGACCTATGACCAAGTATGGGCCTATGCCTACTCGGTTCTGCGGCAGCCCAGCTACTTCTGGAGAATGCTAAATTTTGCCAAAAAAAGCTCGTCGGTCTAAGAATTTCTTCGGATCGTCAACTATCCGTTCCATCTCGATCGCAGAGGTCTGAATCATATAAGCAACTTGATTAACCTCAAAGAATTCTTAGATCACATCTGTCATTCTTGCAATTATAATAAAAATGAAACAAACGTTCATTCGTACTCATTTCTTTTCATTTCAAATCATAAGGATATTTGTGAGAGGACCTACATCTTTTCTTTACTGGTACAAGTAAAGTGCATAAAAATCTTTCAACTCGAAGTGGTCCTAAAGTCAGATTAGAAAATGACTACAAACTAAAACTTAATAACAACACTTAGAAGGTGTGTTAAGAGAAAAACCAACCTTGAATACGTCGTAGCGTGTATAAAGGCTATTGCTTTACTTGAAATACTACAGTGGACTGTCAAAAACATACTCTCGTCGCTGAAACAAATATTTGTTACGATCTTTTTTTTGTTTTGTTTAATATGACCAGTCGCACAAAGAGATGGGAAATGATACGCAGTAGGTACCTAATCGGTAAGCCTTCACTGACTGAGCACTCAGTATAATTATGGAAAAGTCTCTCTACAGCACTGAGATTTGAACCAGCGTACGCTGACCTACTACCCATTCGCCATCAGATTACATACCAGTGTTGAACATATTTCCTATTATTATTATTCCCACATAATACTCCGTTACGGAGGTTCTCCCATCAAAGATAAGTAACTTTTCTGCGAAACAGCTAAAGTTGATTACGTCATTCATAATAAATAACGCCATAAGTACCTAAGATATTGCACAGACGATTCTTGAATCAAAGACAACATTTGGAAAGTAATCAATATTTTGGATCCGCGCATCATTCTTTTATGGCAACGACAATTTGTGACAGAAATCTCAAGAGCAACGCTCACGACCATATTTTTATAACGAATTATCCTTCGTAAAAAAAAATAGATTACCTAAAGCGCCATCATTGAAAAACAAATCAACAATGAAACGTGCCATGGACCGGCATAGAGTAGACCTAAAGCCAAATTACTTAAATTAAATTACTTACACTATCAATTCAATGAAATTTTTAAGAAATGAACTATATTCCGCGGGTTTTAAGGAACTGGAAGAACTGTTATCGACGACTGATAAAACTGCCGATACAATGCGATATTAGAATAAGTTAATCACGAAGACATTGGTTCAAGCAATGCTTATTTCATATCCTATTGCTCTGTAGGAAATCGCTGGCGATTACGACCTCTTATCGCATAGCCCTAATGAGATTTGGTAAAAATTAGCATGCGTCCGTCCGTTTCAAAAATTACCAAGGCAATAATTTTCAGCTTAGGCTGGGAAATTTCACTACAACCGCTATATTGTGAAGGCCTGGCCCCTTTCTATGACCTCTAATTCAAATCGATGCAGTCATATTTAGCAGCTCAGCTGTTTTCAGAAGTTGGAGATATGGGTTGGACGGCTATTTCGCCTCCAAACCGGCAAGTTTCTACCGCGAGGGCTATATCCATCCATGAGCTATCCGACAAATGGCGAAAGACCGTAAATAATGATGATGTTTGTTTCATTTATTATAATTTGTAGCAATTATATTTTACATAAAGTTAAATTTTATCAAAAAATGGAAGCAATTCATCTGTGCACCTATTATTATCACTTAAAGTATATTCTTTTATAAAAAAAAAAAAATGCATTTTACATTCAAAAACTGGAAATTACTTTCTTGGCAATCTATTACAGGTGAGCTAGCAAAAGCTGTGCTTGTGCTTAACATAATTTGTGGGGCTTAGGGAAAAAAAATAAATCTTACATAGCACTCAGCAAAAAATATGATAATAAAAAGGGATTCACATATAAAAGTTGGGAGCTGGTATGCAGGAACAATAAATTTATGACATAATTACCCACAACTCTAAATTAAAAAAAAGAAGAAGAAGCATTTGCAACATTTTATATTTTAAAAGCAGATTTAAGAATAATACAAACTAAGTAAGTTACACAAAAATCGAATTAAAGAGTTAGTATGAAATAATTGTACCTATGTATATATGTAAAAAAGAAATTTACCTGTTGAGTATCTGGGACCATTATTAATGTCGCTGCCAATGCCGCCATAGGTAAAATGATGGCTAGAATCACCGGTACCCGAAACTATAGCGATTTCGTCGAGTTCATGGCCCGGCGAAACACCAGCCGATACTAGACGTGTTGACGAAGTCGCGGTATTTGATTCCGAATTTTTGCGGCCTCGTAACGATAGCACCAGCCGTTTGGCTGTGGACATTACCGCTTACGCTCTGCAACGCGACCAAATGAAAATAATAAACACGGAACAAACGAAAACCGAACTGTAAAAAGAAATGGAAATTAAATTCTTTAATGGGTATTATTTTTTCTCTTTCCTCTCTATCTATATATATATATGTATATATGCCTTTAAAATCAAAGTTGTATAACTTAATCTAACATTTGGATTTAGCGACATTTGTATGCTTAAACGGCACTTCACCTGCCATCAGACTACATTTTTATTGGTTTTTCTATCTCTAAATTGTTCTTTGCGTCTTCATCTGTTTCGCATGTCAGGCTAACTAATCCGACTTGTCGAGTTTATATTCAACGAGATTTTTTTCTAAAATGTTTTTTTCCTTGCGGATTTTAAACTTATCCTTATTTTATTCTTTTCTACTCTCACTCTTTCTCCAACCTCAACAACTTGACATTTCTATATAAAAGCCTTTTTTATACATATTTCAAATCAGCAAACACTCATGTCAACGACATCAGACATTTTTATTTAGAAATTCGTTTGCATATCATTAAGAGCAGGCATCAGTTTAGAGAAATTTTGTTTATTAGCTTACAAGAAGAGATACTCAGTTGTATATATTTCTTGTAGACATTGTTTATATAATTCATTTCATATCTGCTTCTTTTTTTGCTATATTTTTATAACCAATACCAAAGGATGGGGATATACTCATTTTGTCTTAACGTTTGCAACACGCAAAAGAAAGTTTCCAATACTCTATAAAATGAGTGTATATATATTCTTAATTAGCGTGAAATTCTGAACCGATTAATCCATGTCTGTTCGTCCGCTTGTCCGTGTGTCAGTGGAGTGATATCGACTTCAAATTTGATAGAAACTTTGAAAGTTTTTGTACGCTGGTTGACATTGAAAGTGGGCCAAACTGGTCAGAGCGCACGCCTGCAGTAAGGCGTCAAGTGAACACTACTTTGCTTCACTAAGCAAATACTTGTGGGTTTTTACTGGTTAATCGTAAGTTGTGAAAGATAAATAGATGTTTAAAATTTTCCATATGTACTTTATAGAAAGCTCTAAAAAAGTCGGCCACGCCCACATAAAGTTTTTCACTCTTCGGGATTTTAGATAGAAGATATATTATCTGCCTAACAATGCGTTCCTTTTAAAATAAATATCATAGACAGCACGACATGGTGGATTCATTTTTTGTTAACAATACCACCGGTATGTTCATCAACCAAAAGGACTTGGAGAGTAGAACGTGATAAGCTAAGTGTGTTAATTCCAAATTAATTAACGACGTAATGGATTAATTTTGTGTTAACAATATCTTTTTTAAAACCAAGAATGAAAGCAAGGAGATTTGCCTCCAACCCAATATAACTTGTTTGCATTTATGCTGGCAAGAATTGAGAAACTAATCAATGATTAATATATATAAAAAATTCTAAAAATTATACCCTCAGCAATCATTAAGATATTATTGTAGATTAAAAAACAAATAGGAAAAAACATTTATTATCTCAGTTTTGAGCCAAGGCGTGTAAAGCCGGAATGATACATAAGAAAATTTCTATTTTCTCGACCTAACAAGTGCGTAGCCAAACTTTCAAACTTTCTTTTTATACGAGACCAAGAAAGCATTTAGAAGTAGGACTTCCAAAAGAGCACAACAAATTTTTGTCTACCACGGTTTTCCACGGTTTCAAGTCGAAAGTCTCCCTCTTTTCCTATAACTTACTTTCAAATGTTTTTTACCCCTATCCTTTAGTTTAGCAAAGATATTCCTCGATGCCGTCTTAAATAACAGAATTTCTTATATATTTTCATAATAACAGACCAGTAGACGCCTCATTTTACATTGGACGTTCCCCTTTCATTACATTTCTTTTATCTCACGGTCTGAAAGTGTATATAAAGTCGAGAGTGTCTTAGTAATGTCGGACGACATTACGAACTTTTTCTTTGTATGCTTTTCTCCCGATGTTTTCTTTTTCGATCTTTCACTAGTACATTTCTCCGATACGATAAATTTATTCTAATTAAATGCGAACAAATTCATTACACGATTAATTTGATAATAACAAAGGGGTTACTTACCCCAGTGATATCCCTCCGAACAAAAAAGCAGTTCACTCCCGTCCCTTCCAAGCTTAATTCTAATGCTAAGATAAATAATATATAACTTATAAACTCAGTGCAAGACGAGACAACCAACTTTGATCTACACAAGGTATGCCCCAGTCGCAATCAGAAATATCAGAAAAAACTCTACTTCAATTGCTCAAATTATCGGGTCCGCATGAAGACGTTTACGTAGAACAATTTGTTTCTTAAACTTCTTTCCCATATGACATTTAAATCACAGCGTGCAATAAATACGCAAATCACGCTGATATCGTATAGATGCATTACAGGAGTCCCCTATTTTTCTATGCTTTTTTGGGGTTATCTCATGCTTGTGCTATAAGTTGCTGTCTATTATTTCACTATTATATTGAACGTTTTGAAGACGTTAAAAATTGCCGAAAATTTCTTTCGGAAACATCTTTCGATGAAGATAATTCTATGTACAATGGAGCAGTTAAGTGCACCGTGCCCAAAATAGGGCCGTCTCAAATATGTCGTTCAAATAAGAAGAAGTGAACATATCTCAACCCCAGATTAAACGAAAGGAGAAAGCATGTTAAGAAACAGTGTAGTGAATCGAATTACTGATAAAAAAATTTACCGATACTCTTTCCTGATGAAAGGCCCTCAATAGCTTTTCTTCGGGTAATATCCATACAATTGAATATTTTGGGTTTTGCTTTAGTTTTCATTTTTTGGGCTCATCCGCCCCAGTGACGGAGAAGACAAAGGATTTCGACTAACAACTCAATTGTCATGAGTTCAAAACTCAAATGCGGTAGAGTTTACAATAAAAAATCGTTGGTCTTAGATAGGAGTACTTGAAGACATTAGTCTCTGAATTTATTTTTTATTAATTATTATAATAATAATAATATTTTATCACTCAAAACTGTTTCGTAGAGTTGTGTGTAAACAGTTTCCGCTTCTAGAACTTCTTTACCGACCATTTAGTAATAGCTCTTTTTGGCGATTCTTGAGATATACGATTTCTAACGAATACACGTATGCAATGCGCGCATGCAATATTAATGGCTTAAAATTTGTGATGCTAACGTTGGTAGCGGTATTCTGAGCCACATCACAAATGACTCAAACTTTCATTCAATTGTCTTTTTTTTATAACGGAATTGACACTGAATGCAAAATTGAACCCCCAAAACAAAGAAATACATGCATTTCTCGTTTAACTAATCATCGATCCCAACGCCAGGATATGGCTGTAAGTTGCAGGACAATTTTGCTTTATCAGGTTTTCAAGATCTAATTTATAACTACTTTCCGCCAGGAAGTCAAGGCAATGACTAATCAAACCAGCGATCTGTGTTAACCTTGCGCTAATTTAACTACCAAAGGCAGAAGCAACTTGTCGTTGGAAGCTTGCATGCTAAACTTTTTCGAAAATTGATGAACCGAAGAGCTGTTACATAGCACATATAATTACACTTATCTGCAATAAGTCAAGGTGCCTTACATGACAAATTCAAACTTATGCAAAGAGTTAAGCATTTTTTTTTTCCGTAAATGAAGGAATGCTGAACAAAATCCTCAGTCCTTCTATTAGGCAAAGTAATCCTGAATTTAAAATGTTTAATATTTGACCGACGATTGTGTGTACCCGAGCCAGGAGATTAATATAAAGTAAATAAAATATTTTAGTGTATATGGTGTGAGATGACAAATTTCAATTTGTTTTTCTGTCATGTAAAATAAACTTCAACCAAATTGAGACAGAAAGATTTATAAACTTATTTATTTATACGTGTATTCTTTTGTCTACAAGTTGAAGATGCATGAGAATTTATTTCACGTTAGAAAAATCTTAAAGACAGCAGCGAAGGGAGATAGAATAAAGTAATGATCCGTTACTATAGCAAAGAAAGCTTAAAACCATTTATAGATGTCATGTAAAGACATACCTAAGAACAAAAAAAAATTTCTTCTTTATCATTTACTTTCTCACTACGACGGTAGTCGACTTGTAGAAAATCATGGATACCCTTCACTGACGATAAGTTTGTCAGAAACTTTCAATTTAAATCGGCATGAAAAACGATGCGAAGGAAACTTGCGCTGCATTCAATTTTTATTCAAATTTTTGAGTATTCTTATCAGCTATAAGGAATGTTGATTGCCGTCATTTTCAATGCTACTCCTTAGAAAGTAAGTTACGGATTTTTTTCTCTTGTAACTGCTGTTTGTCTTAAAATTGCGTAAGCTTCTCAAAAGGTCTTATTTGGCGCATGTTACAATAAATGTTATAAGTGCGACTTAATAGCGTTGTTACGCCAATTTATGTGCAGATGTGCTTAAATCATATCGAATAACGATGTGCTTTCACGCTCTTTCAATGCAAATTTTAATGAAGCTATATATTTGTGTATATAAGTCTACCTGAATTTTGTGCATCACTTTGAGAAAAGAGGAAAAAGAAATTCCTTCCACCATTGAAATGAAACTTGCTGTCAATACAAAAGACGTAATTTAAAAGAAAAAAAAAAGGTATTTTTTATGAAATAAAAGCACATTACCTTCCGTGTCAACAATAAAGTCGTCATCACACATTTTCATTAAAAAACAAATTTAACAAAAGACGTTCCATTATATCTTGCGCGCATGTGGGAAATGGGATTTAATATAAAGTCTTGTTTGGTGTGTTTGGTGAAAACGTTGGCGTTTGCCAAGCCTTTCCTATCACATATCAAAATAATACAATACGTAGATATTTTGCTATCATGAGACATGAAGAAATCGGGTATCTTCTTCTTCTTGTAAGCAAATTAACAACCGAAAATTCGCTGAGATGTGTAAAACAGTTGGTTGTGCACCGAAGTAATCAACGAAAGTTGAACTATAAACTTCAAAAAGACATCTGTAAGAATCATATCAAGAATAGCTCAGAATCGTGACAATCGGCTACTGAAGTTTGAGGTGAGCCGAAATTCGATGACATCGATATTTGCAATAAAAATGAAAGTTATTGCAGAAAAGATGTTGAAAATTATGGGTGAACTCCTGCGTTCACTCTCAGCTTCCTAAGGACTCCAATCGTACATAAGCAAGGATCTTAAGTATCTTCACACGACACCTTCACCAAGAATGTAAATATTTCTTCATCGCTAATCAGAGACAGGAGCGTTTTATGAAATGTTAAACATCATGATATTTCGCCGAGCGAGTCGATAGTCTTGGATACTAGTGCTTTAAGATTTCCGTGTTTGAATTTATTCCCTGACTAAATTAATTTGATATTATTATTATTCTATTGCGTTTACTTTAAATCCAAAAAAATGGCAAAAAAAAACTGTCTTTTAGACTGCTATGGCGGCTTCCTCCCTCAAGGCAAACTTTTCGCCTCAAAACACATATGCATACGGAGAAATACACATAAAGATGCAGGGCGAAAGGGGAAAAGCGATGAATGGGGGGAGTATTTTAAATCACTTACAATTTCACGCTTGCCAAGTATATGTTTACGGGGTTTCACAAATGGAATAATAAAATAGTTTTCATATCTACCACCGAAGGACGTCGTTGCTAATTCGGTTGCAGCTAAAATATCAATTTGGTTTTAATTAAATTAACATACAATAAGCAGACAAAATTGTAATATGGCATAAGGTTTTCTTCACTTTCATGTCCGCTCAGCTTCGTAATAGAATATTGGTAGTATTCTTGCAGACCTTTAATGAAAACTCTACTAAATCTGACGGTCAGGTGTCCAATCGGTTAGTGTTATGCACCTATCGACAAGCGAACATGAAACAGAAAGGCTTAGATCGAATCAGAATTCAGAATTCGGTACAGATTTGAAGACAAACAATCACTGAGGGGATGTCCTCTATTCGTGTAACCCGATGACGTTCAAAAGGAAGACAGGAAATAGAAAAAATAGAAAGATGGTGGCCGCAGCCCAGTGGATGTGTGCCCGTTCTATGGGTATGTGTTATGTCTTCATCGTCTGAGCATTCGCTTTAGATATGACCAAAGTAAACTCTACCACGCTTGAGATTTGAACCCGTGAACATAGACTTGATAGCCGCTTTCTTAACTACTGGGCTACTCATGCGGACACGTGCACATCAACAGTGACATTTAAATCTACAAACCGAACTGACCTCAAGAAATGTTGCGCGAAAAACATGCCTCTGTTGATTATCATCTGACTTGAAAGCATCCTCTCTTCTGTTAAGCTGTTTTGGTATGCTGCGTTTATACACTTTCCTAGTTGTCGCCCATAATTAGGACACCAAATGTCAGATATGAAGAGGACAACATTAATTATACTTCTTCTTGTGATTTATTATTATTTTTAACAGTTTATAAAAATTAATCATCGTACGATGAGTGGAGAAAATATGAAACGAAACAAAATGTTAAGAAACAACAAAAGAAAAAAAAAAAGTTCAAAATATGGAAAATAACTAAAAACTTTTTAATACTTTGACACATGATAAATTAATCAATTTGTATAAGAAAAATTAACAAAAGAAGATAAAACAAAAAAAAAATGTCGAAGAAAGAAAAAGGGATGATTTTATATATGAACATAATAAATATTACTATGAAAATATTTACAAGTGATAAAGAAACCCAAGGAAACTAACTCATACATATAATGCTCAGCTGTGTGTAAAACATTTAGCAAATTATTAAAAAAAAAAAAAAAAAAAAAAGAAAAAATGTAAATAAATAAATAAAAAAGAAAAAAAAAATATTAGAAAAAAGCAAACAAAAAACGAAAACATGCCAACCGAAGAGTTGCTGGCAATTAAAATGTTTTAGTTGTCAGCGCTAATGAAAATGGAAATGAAAAGAAAACTGAAAGAAAATGGCTGAGAAAACAACAACACAACAAAAACTGACACTGTTTGCTTGCCTTAAAAGTATACTCTTGCAAAATATTTCATATCATGTGCTGTTTAGCAACAACATTTGTCAACATTAAGTGATAAATGTACGAATGCTGCTGACACTTGTAATAAATACATGTATGCACCCACTGTATACGGTACACTTGAAAAAATTACAATTTTTTTGTCTTTACCTATTTTATTTTCTCATTTTTTCAAAGTTCTTAAAAGGTAGAAGAAAAAAAACAAAAAAATTATTATTAAAAGAGTTTTTATTGAATTAAAACGCAAAAGGCTTGCTTATGATTTCTACATTAAACGTTATCGTGTTAAGCTTTTCTCTCGTTGCTTTTTGTTATGGCAGAACTCTTTGTTCTCAGTGTACTGACAAATGTAAACATATATCTCTTTTTCTTTACTTTGTTGCTCTTTAAAATGTACTTTTCTTCGTACAAACACGCATCCTTTTGTTCGAGTGGGAGCAACAAAAAAAATTTTTCTCACATCACATCGTTTGTGCTTAGGAAAATCTTTTACCTAAACAACTATTTGCGCTGGTAATTCGCTAATTTTTCTTCTCCTACTTTTAGCACATTTCTTACCACTTTTAACAAGAGAACATTTTCTCTGTTTTTTTGCAGTCTTTTCAAGTTTTTAATTAGCGCCATTCTGCGCTTAATAGATCTTTTTACATCTTGCTATGTTATCATATAGTAGGAGTGGGTTCTCTAAATTTAATTTGAAATGTTCTGATATGTTCTATTGTACTTCCCCATTACTTTGTACCTTTTTTTGTTTCTCTTCTTCTTCTTTTTAAACTTTTTTCACGCCTTTCTGTTCAATTTCATGTTCCTTTCTTGATTTTGTGCGTGTCTTTAGTTTCTTCTACCTCCCCCTATTCCTATTTCCTTCTTTGTATCTATACCAATTTTTATGTCTGTCTCCAATTACATCGCTCTCACCATCTCCGCTAGCCAGATAGAATGCTAATGATAATTATTCGACTGATTGGTAACATCTGGCCCTCTCCAATATGCACGGCGCAGTTTATACCTCTAGCTCAACACTTTCTAAATGCTATCCAACAGCGTAGTCAAACACTTGTAGAGACTGCCACCGAATCGACTAAAGAGAAGGCTTAACACCTGATGTGGCTGGCCTAAACTTCTGTTTCGCTTTATTAACAGAGCATCTATCATTGACACAATCGAGAGATTGGTCGCAAAAGTAGAAAAAATAACAACGGAAAAGATGTTTCCGCTGTTATAATACATACATGTGGAAACCGCGGTGGAAGCTTGTATGTCCAATCCCCAGTTTGAACGCAGCAGTTAACCAATGTGTGAGTCCTGACTGTTGGCTACGGCTCTTCGGAGGGTATCGCGCGACTTATAGTTTCGATCATTCCACAAGCGCATAATTAGAGGTAACGATAGGTCTCAACATTTACCAAAGTGGGTTTTTTGAGCCATACACAATAAACATATCTGGATTCTCCAGTGTAGTTTAGGCTCCTAGCTTATAGGGATTGTCCAACTCTCTGGAAGTTATGCCGGTTATGCAAAACAACCCTTGTGTCATCGGGCACCGTCGGGTTAAACCGACAAAGTAGTCTACCCGCGTTAAATCGGCAAAGACATCTGTTATAATATTACATTACAACAATATTGAAAGTTTAGACACAGGAAGGCGCTGTCGTTATCAGGTCAAAATGATAGACAACTATTTGCAAAGGAGTATTGTGCAATATAATATAGATGACGTGATTCTGGAATACAAGATTACAGCAGGGATACTACAAGATTCCAAACAGAATTCTTTTCGGTAGGATTTTATGCAGGATATCGTTATGGGGGCACATGATTCAAACTAACCAAGAGCAATTATTCGGTTTTTGACGTCATCCTGATGTATCATTGCGAAAGACTATCTAAGAGGGATACGTATGTAGTTAAGTAAGTCTTTGTTAAAATTCACCACAACACAGAACACTTTTCCAAAGATTGAAAGTTGATGTTATTGAAATGCTATCAATCTCAGTTCTTTGGTCTATTTTCATATCTCTTTTTGCTGGTGCTCTTGTCTCTTTGCTGGTGCCTGTCACCAGCGTTACCTTTATTCCTATTCCAGTTTTCATATCTACTTCCATTGCTTACATTTTCTATTTCTACTTTCTTACCATCCCTCTTCATGTTTTTTATCATCCTTTTGCTCCATATTGACATGTATGTATATCATCAAATTTTTTTTGTCTTAATTATATCGTGCATACCTGAACCAAAAAATTAACGAATAACAATTATTTTAGGGCAACCATCACATCCTTCTATAGAGTATAGTAAGATCATTAGATTAAAGACCGTGTTCCGAGCAACATGACAACCACATCACAAGTCACAGGCCATTTTTTGTTCGCGGTTTCCGGGAAATAACAGCCCTGGTTTATAATAAAGCGTTCTCTTATGACTGGTCTTTCGCAATATCAAAATTGATAAAAAATTAAAATCACTCTAACAAGAATACCTATGATTCTCTTCTAAGACTAGTGACCGAATACAACGCCGAAATATATCTTCAAGAATCAAATTACTTACAAAATCGACAAAATTTAGAATGCTTGCAAAGGTGATAGGCTACGCATTTTAATCGAATGGATTATATATGGAATCAGCGATATAAAAAAAGCAATTTAAAAAATCTGTCATTCATAGAAGAATCTTGCATAGCAGTCGCAAACTGAAATAGGCATCTAACACAAAGAAAGTCCAAAGATCTTATTAAATACTTCTTTAGTTGCATTAATCAACGCCTTGAGATTTTGAACCAATTACTGCTAAATTCTAAAGAGAAACATTATGAAGCAGGTAGGTATTGTGGCGAGGATTTATCTTATATAGAATAAAGTTTTCTTGTTTTCATGAACCACTCTAATATATTATATATAGTATAACGCTACATTGTTGTAATAAACAAAACAAATAACAAATAAAGAGCTACTAAGGTCATGAGCAAAATGTATTAAGTTAGAGTCAACAATAGACAATGGAGAATATTCATAAAAACAAAGCTTCATTTATTATTATTTGAATGATGAAAAGACTTGGAATAGTTTTTAACATAAAATTAATACAAAAAAAGAAAAAGCAAAAATTTACATCGCTGTACATTAATTTACATAAGTGCTAATACGTTATTGCAGTAAATGTTTGTCAACGCATTGTTTGTATAGTTATTTGCAAGGAAAAGCATATTTTCCATCATCAAAGTAATGCAAACATTGAGACGTGTACTTTGAGTACAATAAAGCGACTTAAATACAAATTCACTCGATAAAGGAAAACTGACTTTTTATAAAAAAAAAAAAAAAAAAAACAAAATTGTTTTATATTGTTTTGCATTAGTAACCTCAATTATCAAGGGATTTCAATATATATGTGCGTGCACATACATACAAGCCTATCGTGTACAAATTTTCATTTAATGCTCTCGCTCAAATTATAAACCACAAATTCGTTGCGAGATTATATATATAGTCTATTGAAACGAAACTTTCTCTATGATTTATGGGGATTTTTGGAAACAAAATAAAATGGTTTAGATCAATTACCAATCTACCACAAATTACTATTACTTATACAGTTATAAGCGTATATACTCATGCTCGCTCATATATAATGTTAAACGCACATACGCTACATTATTATATGAATCATATACATATATATAAAGTAACGCACACATTGTTATTGCAAATTCATTGAAACGTTTATGCATCATTTAAAGCAATTGTTGCCAGTGGCAGCAAAATATTTGCTTAATAATAAGTATACAAAGTATATATATACACACACACACACATATATATATATATATATATATATATATATAAAAGCTCAGGCAAATGCTTATATAATTTTATAGATACATATATGAATGCTTTCACTATACCATGTGCGTTTACATACAAGTGTGCGTGAGTTTGTTGGTTTCCGTTTAATGAACTACAAACAATAAAAGCAATGTCGAGATATTTTTACTTATATA